>JAQJVK010000011.1:2922500-3183257 GCA_035578135.1 Flexamia atlantica | reverse complement strand
CAATACAGGTGCTCACACCAGGTGGTCAACCAGCTGCCGCACCAGCCCGGCCCGGTATGCCAGCTGCCGTGACCTCGAGCCGAGTTGGGGTCCGGGATCTGCGCGTGTGGTTCGGCATCAGTTGCTCGCTAGACAGTGAGGTGGTAACATGTTCAGAAGGCGCCCTGAACATTTTATCATTTTTGCTGTTTGGTGAAAATATCTTGGTGTTATTTGTATAATAACATCTTGACGTAGGACTGATTAATTTTAAGGCATGGTAGTTGTTTGTGCTTGTAGATACCCTAGGGTTTGTAGTTTGTTTTTAATTTGCTGGTTTGGTATATAGTATTATTTTAAAATCTTTCTTTTACTTACAATATATTTCTGCCTGGAATGTTTAAATTTAAAGTAAAATTTTTGTTTTTAGGAATGTTATATGATATGTTTTTAATACCTTTCTATTCCAATTTCCTTTTTCCAACAAGCTTGTTGAGGGCATTCCCTCTCTTGTCTTGTACTCCTTTTTAGTTAGGGACACCTTTCAATTCCAATTTCCTTTCCTTTTTCCTTCCATCTTTTGCATGGTAAAACCAATAATGGTAAAACCGGCTACCGCTTTTGTAGTGATTACGCTCACCAAAGCGGGTCACTTACAACCTCTATACGTGCTGGATGGGTAGTTCGCCTACCTCCGGAGTTTCGCTGGACCTCAGTTGTTCTGCGTCGCTAATGGCGAGACACTGGCTCCTTTAGTGTTAGGAAATAAAAAACATATTTGTATAACATTTTTCCTAAATTTAGTTAAGCAACTTGCTATTTCAAAATAACATTTTTGTTTTAGCTTAGCGTTGTGCGCTTATGGTGAGGTGTGTGAGTTCGCTTACGTGATGATCACACTGTAATCATGATGTGCAGCGCTGGGCTGTCTAGCTATTTTTTTAAACTAAATTTTATTTCTTTATTTTTTTATTTTATTAATTCTTAAACTCTAGGCAGATTGTATTGTAAATTAGCTTTTCTTCTTTTAGGTTTCCGGGGGTGTACGGTTCTGTAAAACCGTACACCCCCATTTTCTTTTTAGTTATCGAATGACCTTGACCTACTTATTTTCAAGGTCAACAAAAAGACTTAGCGAAAATTTCTAAGTCTCAAGGTCATTTTTGTAAAAGTTTAAATTACTTTGAAACTTTAGTTTTTGCGTTATAACTTTTATGCCATTATATTTATCGAAAAATGTTACTGGACCTTTTTTGTTTGTCTTTTCATTCCTTGTAATTTGAGTACCTGCACAATAGGTTTTGAGTCATTTTGCAGCCCCCCCCTTTTACAAAATTGCTCCAAACCTATCATGCATATACTCAAATTATTCGGAATAAAAAGACGAACAAAACATGTCCAGTAACATTTTTTGATAAAACCAACGGTATACAAGTTATAACGCAAAAACTAAAAAAAGTATTTTCCAACATTTTATATTTTACTTTATAAGTTTCCAACCCTTATTTTGTGAGTACTTAAATTATGAGACCAACAACAAGCTTCGGTAACATTTGTTATAAAATCAACATTATTTTGTAAGAAATTAACAATATTTTGTAGCCTGGACGTTTTTACTAAAACGTCCAGGTTACCTGGACGTTTTGTAACCTGGACGGTTTTAAATCTTAAGTTTTCGCGTCATAACTTCTACACCGTTGGTTTTATAGAAAAATGTTACTGAACATTTTTGTTTGTTTTTTTATTCCACGTAAATTGAGTAACCACATGATAGGTTTTGTAAAAGTTTTAAATGACCTTGAAACTTTAGTTTTTTCGTTATAACTTTTATACCGTTGGATTTATCGAAAAATGTTACTGGACCTTTTGTGTTTGTCTTTTCATTCCGCGTAATTTGAGTACCCGCACAATAGGTTTAGGGTAATTTTGCGAAATGGGGGGCCCCCCACTTGATATCGTCGACGTTCAACTTTTGAGCTGCGTCGCCATACACGGTGGCAGTGGATATAACAAAAATGCTCTAAATCTATCGTGCGGGTACTCAAATTACTCAGAATAAAAAGGCAAACAAAAAAGGTCCAGTAACATTTTTCGATAAAACCAAAGGTATAAAGTTATAGCTCAAAAACTGAAAAAAAAATCTTTCAATTCATATTTTTCTTTATATGTTTCCAAATCCTATCATGTAGGTATTCAAAATACGCAGAATGAAAAGACAAACAAAAAGGTGTGGTAACATCTTCTAATAAAACCAACGGTTTAAAAGTTATAATGCAAAACTAAAAAAGAAAAAATATTTTTTGTACATCCTATTTAACTTAATATGTTTCCAAACTTTATTATGTAAGTACTTAGAGTACATTACGCTAAATAATTAGACAAACAAAATTTTTCGGTAACATTTGTTATAAAATCAACAATATTTTGTAAAAGTTTGAAATGACTTTGAAAGTTTAGTTTTTGTGTTATAACTTCTGTACCGTTGGTTTTATCAAAAATGTTAAAGGACATTTTTGTTTGTCTTTTCATTCCATGTAATTTGAGTACCCGCATGATGGGTTTAGAGGAATTTTGCCCGTTATAGAAGTTATAACACGAAAACTAAAAAGTATTTTCCAACATTTTATAAGTTTCCAAGCCTTATTTTGTGGGTACTCAAATCATTCAAAATGACGAGACAACCAAAAAGTTTGGTCCAAGGTCACCAGTGTCCAAGGCAACCAGTTGGCAATACAGGTGCTCACACCAGGTGGTCAACCAGCTGCCGCACCAGCCCGGCCCGGTATGCCAGCTGCCGTGACCTCGAGCCGAGTTGGGGTCCGGGATCTGCGCGTGTGGTTCGGCATCAGTTGCTCGCTAGACAGTGAGGTGGTAACATGTTCAGAAGGCGCCCTGAACATTTTATCATTTTTGCTGTTTGGTGAAAATATCTTGGTGTTATTTGTATAATAACATCTTGACGTAGGACTGATTAATTTTAAGGCATGGTAGTTGTTTGTGCTTGTAGATACCCTAGGGTTTGTAGTTTGTTTTTAATTTGCTGGTTTGGTATATAGTATTATTTTAAAATCTTTCTTTTACTTACAATATATTTCTGCCTGGAATGTTTAAATTTAAAGTAAAATTTTTGTTTTTAGGAATGTTATATGATATGTTTTTAATACCTTTCTATTCCAATTTCCTTTTTCCAACAAGCTTGTTGAGGGCATTCCCTCTCTTGTCTTGTACTCCTTTTTAGTTAGGGACACCTTTCAATTCCAATTTCCTTTCCTTTTTCCTTCCATCTTTTGCATGGTAAAACCAATAATGGTAAAACCGGCTACCGCTTTTGTAGTGATTACGCTCACCAAAGCGGGTCACTTACAACCTCTATACGTGCTGGATGGGTAGTTCGCCTACCTCCGGAGTTTCGCTGGACCTCAGTTGTTCTGCGTCGCTAATGGCGAGACACTGGCTCCTTTAGTGTTAGGAAATAAAAAACATATTTGTATAACATTTTTCCTAAATTTAGTTAAGCAACTTGCTATTTCAAAATAACATTTTTGTTTTAGCTTAGCGTTGTGCGCTTATGGTGAGGTGTGTGAGTTCGCTTACGTGATGATCACACTGTAATCATGATGTGCAGCGCTGGGCTGTCTAGCTATTTTTTAAACTAAATTTTATTTCTTTATTTTTTTATTTTTATTAATTCTTAAACTCTAGGCAGATTGTATTGTAAATTAGCTTTTCTTCTTTTAGGTTTCCGGGGGTGTACGGTTCTGTAAAACCGTACACCCCCATTTTCTTTTTAGTTATCGAATGACCTTGACCTACTTATTTTCAAGGTCAACAAAAAGACTTAGCGAAAATTTCTAAGTCTCAAGGTCATTTTTGTAAAAGTTTAAATTACTTTGAAACTTTAGTTTTTGCGTTATAACTTTTATGCCATTATATTTATCGAAAAATGTTACTGGACCTTTTTTGTTTGTCTTTTCATTCCTTGTAATTTGAGTACCTGCACAATAGGTTTTGAGTCATTTTGCAGCCCCCCCTTTTACAAAATTGCTCCAAACCTATCATGCATATACTCAAATTATTCGGAATAAAAAGACGAACAAAACATGTCCAGTAACATTTTTTGATAAAACCAACTGTATACTAGTTATAACGCAAAACTAAAAAAAAGTATTTTCCAACATTTTATATTTTACTTTATAAGTTTCCAACCCTTATTTTGTGAGTACTTAAATTATGAGACCAACAACAAGCTTCGGTAACATTTGTTATAAAATCAACATTATTTTGTAAGAAATTAACAATATTTTGTAGCCTGGACGTTTTTACTAAAACGTCCAGGTTACCTGGACGTTTTGTAACCTGGACGGTTTTAAATCTTAAGTTTTCGCGTTATAACTTCTACACCGTTGGTTTTATAGAAAAATGTTACTGAACATTTTTGTTTGTTTTTTTATTCCACGTAACTTGAGTAACCACATGATAGGTATTGTAAAAGTTTTAAATGACCTTGAAACTTTAGTTTTTTCGTTATAACTTTTATACCGTTGGATTTATCGAAAAATGTTACTGGACCTTTTGTGTTTGTCTTTTCATTCCTTGTAATTTGAGTACCTGCACAATAGGTTTTGAGTCATTCTGCAACACCCCCCCCCCCTTTTACAAAATTGCTCCAAACCTATCATGCTTATACTCAAATTATTCGGAATAAAAAGACGAACAAAACATGTCCAATAACATTTTTTGATAAAACCAACGGTATACAAGTTATAACGCAAAAACTAAAAAAAAAGTATTTTCCAACATTTTATATTTTACTTTATAAGTTTCCAACCCTTATTTTGTGAGTACTTAAATTATGAGACCAACAACAAGCTTCGGTAACATTTGTTATAAAATCATCATTATTTTGTAAGAAATTAACAATATTTTGTAGCCTGGACGTTTTTACTAAAACGTCCAGGTTACCTGGACGTTTTGTAACCTGGGCGGTTTTAAATATTAAAATTTCGCGTTATAACTTCTACACCGTTGGTTTTATAGAAAAATGCTACTGAACATTTTTCTTTGTTTTTTTTATTCCACGTAACTTGAGTAACCACATGATAGGTTTTGTAAAAGTTTTAAATGACCTTGAAACTTTAGTATTTTCGTTATAACTTTTATACCGTTGGATTTATCGAAAAATGTTACTGGACCTTTTGTGTTTGTCTTTTCATTCCGCGTAATTTGAGTACCCGCACAATAGGTTTAGAGTAAGTTTGCGAAATGGGGGGCCCCCCACTTGATATCGTCGCCGTTCAACTTTTGAGCTGCGTCGCCATACACGGTGGCAGTGGATATAACAAAAATGCTCTAAATCTATCGTGCGGGTACTCAAATTACGCAGAATAAAAAGGCAAACAAAAAATGTCCAGTAACATTTTTCGATAAAACCAAAGGTATAAAAGTTATAGCTCAAAAACTGAAAAAAAATCTTTTAAATCATATTTTTCTTTATATGTTTCCAAATCCTATCATGTAGGTATTTAAAATACGCAGAATGAAAAGACAAACAAAAAGGTTTGGTAACATCATTTAATAAAATGTTTATATTTAATTGCAAGTGTAGTTTATTTTGCATTTATTCAACTAGATATTTTTAAAATAATTTGAATACCCACATGATAGGGTTCGGAACAATTTACATAAAAATAACCTTGGGACTTAGAAATTTTCGCTAACTCTTTTGGTTGACCTTGAAAATAAGTAGGTCAAGGTCATTCATTAATTAAAAAGAAAATGGGGGTGTATGGTTTTACAGAACCGTACACCCCCGGAAACCTAAAAGAAGAAAAGCTAATTTACAATACAACCTGCCTAGAGTTGATCAATTAATAAAAAAAATTAAGTTAAAAGAAATAATAAATAAAAAGTAAAAGATAAGTAAAAAAAAGCTAAACAGCCCAGCGCTGCACATCATGATTACGGTGTGATCATCACGTAAGCGAACTCACACACCTCATCATAAGCGCACAACGCTAAGCTAAAACAAAAAAATGTTATTCTGAAATAGCACGTTGCTTAATTAAATTTTGGAAAAATGTTATACAAATATGTTTTTATTTCCTAACACTAAAGGAGCCAGTGACTCGCCATTAGCGACGCAGTACAGCTGAGGTCTAGCGAAACTCCGGAGGTAGGCGAACTACCCATCCAGCACGTATAGAGGTTGTAAGTGACCCGCTTTGGTAAGCGTAATCACTACAAAAGCGGTAGCCGGTTTTACCATTATTGGTTTTACCGTGCAAAAGATGGAAGAAAAAAAGGAAAGGAAATTGGAATTGAAAGGTGTCCCTAATTAAAAAGGAGTACAAGACAAGAGAGGGAATGCCCTCAACAAGCTTGTTGGAAAAAGGAAATTGGAATAGAAAGGAATTAAAAACATATCATATAACATTCTTAAAAACAAAAATATTACTTTAAATTTAAACATTCCAGGCAGAAATATATTGTAAGTAAAAGAAAGATTTTAAAATAATACTAACTACCAAACCAGCAAATTAAAAACAAACTACAAACCCTAGGGTATCTACAAGCACAAACAACTACCATGCCTTAAAATTAATCAGTCCTACGTCAAGATGTTATTATACAAATAACACCAAGATATTTTCACTAAACAGTAAAAATGATAAAATGTTCAGGGCGCCTTCTGAACATGTTACCACCTCACTGTCTAATGAGCAACTGATGTCGAAGCACAAGCGCAGACCCCGGACCCGAACTCGGTTCGAGGTCATCCCCCCTCCCAAACCACAGGAGCCTTGCAGCGAGTTTGGTTTGCATCATTCTTTCGCCAGTGTTCCAACAGGCGACAACACTTCTTTCTTTATTTTACTTTACATGGGACTTGTAAAATTTTAAGTGTTAAAACTTCCTAATAATTAATCCTTCTGGACTTAGAAATTTTTTCAAACATTTGATCCAACATTTATTTTACAATGTCAAGTTTCTTTTTTGCTGCGAGTTTGGTTTCCATCATTCTTTCGCCACTATTCCAACAGACAACAACACTTCTTTCTTTTTTTACTTTACATGGGACTTGCAAAATTTTAAGTGTTAAAACCTCCCAATAATTAATCCTTTTAGACTTAGAAAAATTTTCAAACATTTGCTTCAACATTTATTTTACAATATTAAGTTTCTTTTATGCTGCGAGTTTGGTTTCCATCTTTCTTTCGCCACTGTTCCAACAGGCAACAACACTTCTTTTTATTTTACTTTACATTGGACTTGTAAAAGGTTTAAGTGTTAAAACTTCTCAATAATTAATATTTTAGGACTTAGAAAATTTTTTAAACCCATCATTCTTTTGTTACTGTTCCAACAAGCAACAACATTTCTTTATTTTACTTTACATTGGACTTGTAAAAATTTTAATCGTTAAAACTTCCCCTTAATTAATATTTTAGGACTTAGAAAGTTTTTCAAACATTTGCTTCAACATTCACTTTACAACGAGATTTTTTTAAACTTGCATTATTTGACCTTGACATTTAGATTTCTTTTGAAACTTACATTGGATGGTCTTAATACTTAGGGGTTTTGAAATAAAAAAACATTTAGCAGTTATTTACACTTTCTATGTTTAATACAGAAAAAGAGATTTTTTCTAAAAAACTTGCATTATTTGACCTTGAAACTTGGATTTCTTTTTTTAAACTTTCATCGGATAATCTTAATACTTAGGGGTTTTTAAAATAAAAGAAATTTAACTGTTATTTACACTTTTTGTGATGGGGGAAAAGTGGTGGGGGTAATGCTATAAATAGGGGTAGTTTTAGAGTGGTTTTCATTATTACGGCAACTTTTGTGGAGAGCACACCTACGTCATGTATTACTGCATTAGTTGCGAAGAATCTTTTGAAGAGGAAATTTTACTACAAATACACAAAGAAGTTTACCATAACAACGAAACAAACCAAGAAACAAACCAAGAAACAAATAACAATGCAGAAGAAGAATATTTGGAAGATTTAGATCAAATACTGGCTACCGTACAACAACAACTAAATTCAAGATCAAGTGTTATTCAATACGCACCCGGACCATCTTTGGATGTGGAATTATACGCCCGAGCCTTACCAGGTAGTGTAGTAACTCATTTTAAGATCGACAATGCTCAATTGCAACTCGCACAGTTTATTTCAAAAGCAAAAACATTAGTAACAGAAACATTGAACAATGAACTAAGAAGATTAAATTTTATAAAGTTTGGAATATTATTAGATACAGTATTTACAAATGTTCAAAATGAAACATCACCAAGAGGATTTTTAACTAAAAACAAAACCATCATGTTTGCATCAGATATAAGCTCAATTGTGGATGATTGTTTTGAAGAACTTTTAACAAAATTACAAGAACATGAAGGAAGAGGTTCTGGATGGAGTTTGTTAAGTATAACAAGCTTAGATGTAAGAGTTCATAAACATGGATATGGAATGAGAGGTAGTAGTCATATTGAATTGCCAAAGAAAATTCAAGACACCAAATCCTGTATTAATGTTCAAAATAAAGATGCTGAATGTTTCAAGTATGCAATGCTTGCAAAATATGTAATAAATCATGCGGAACGACCGAGTATAGCATACAATGAGGTTTACCATAAGTATAATTTTCAAGGCATGAGTTATCCTGTTTCAATTCAAGACATATCAAAATTTGAAAAGAAAAATCCTTTTGCATCTGTAAACATCTTTGGCTTAGATTCATCCAACAATGTTTACCCCTTACGTATAACACCCACCGAACGCAGAGATCATACTGATTTATTATTAATAACAAAAGGTGATATTTCACATTATGTATATATTAAAGATTTTGAAGCTCTAGTTTACAAACAGTTATCAAAACGTAAAGAAGGAAAAACCACTTGTAAAAGATGTTTCTGTTTTGTAAACAAACCTTTGAGAAGAGGAGGTTCAGAATGGCTGACGGAACACCAAAGACTATGCAGTGGAAACTATGAAGTAAGAATTAAATTACCACACCCGAGAAGATCGCAAGTAAAATTTGGCAAAGTTATCCAACAATACAGAATTCCCGTTGTAGTGTATGCAGATTTTGAATCTTCATTGCTTCCACTTGACCAAGAAGAAGGAGAGGAAAATACCAGCAGAACAAAGTATCAACTTCACAAACCAAACAGTTATTGTTTAATAGTAAAATCCACTTTATCTGAACAACATCTTCAAGAATATGGTTTGACATCTACACCGAAGATATATCGTGGAGAAGAAGCAGCTCGATACTTTGTTGATGATTTATATGACATCGCTGGGAAAGTGGAAGCAATGTATAGCAATGTGGTCCCTATGTCACCTATGACACCGGAAGAACTTTATCTTTATGATTCGGCAACAACATGCTATTTGTGTAATAATGAATTTACAGAAACTAAAATTAAAGTTCGCGACCATGACCATCTGACAGGAGCCTACAGAGGTGCAGCTTGCAACGGATGTAACATCAACTACAAACTACCATCTTTCATTCCAGTGGTTTTTCACAATCTTAGCGGATACGATGGACATTTTATTATTCCCGAATTAGCAAGAGACAACGGTGAAATAGACGTTTTGGCACAAACTATGGAAAAATTCATAAGCTTTTCAAAAAAGGTGGGCAAAATTAAACTTAGATTTGTTGATTCTTTTAGATTTATGCCTTCCAGTCTTATGAAACTTTCTGAAAATTTAAGAAGACAAAATTTAATAGAAACAAGCAAAATTGTACCTGCAGAAAAAATGGACTTGGTTCTTCGGAAAGGAGTTTTCCCGTATGATTACATCGATGGACTACATAAATTTCAAGAAACATCACTTCCTCCACCAGAAGCATTCAAAAGTAAACTTACCGATTCGGACATTTCACCTGAAGACTATCAACACGCATGCAGAGTTTGGGACGAATTAGAAATGAACACTCTGGGAGATTATTCTGACTTTTATGTAAAACTTGATGTGACCCTTCTATGCGATGTGATGGAAGAATTTAGAAACACTTGTTTTGAAGCCTACGGATTAGACCCTCTTCATTCTTATACTTCTCCAGGACTAGCTTGGCAAGCTATGCTAAAAGAAACAAAGTGCAACCTACAATTATTAACAGATATTGACATGGTGTTGATGATCGAATCGGGCGTTAGAGGTGGATTGACCCAAAGTGTTACTAGACATGTTAAAGCTAACAATAAATATCTTCCAGACTACGATGAAGAAAAACCATCAGTGTTCTTGGGATATTTTGATGCCAACAATTTATACGGATGGGCCATGTCTAATCCACTTCCTTTTGGAAACTTTGAATGGGTTAATCCAGACTCTATTGGTGATATTATGCAAATTTCAAAAGACGGAGACACTGGATACATATTAGACTGTGATTTTGAATATCCAGAACACTTGCATGATCTTCATTACGATCTTCCGCTCCTTGCAAAAACAGAAGTTTCACCAATTGGCAAACATCCAAAATTAATGATGACTCTTGAAAATAAACAAAGATACGTAGCTCACTTTTGGGTTGTTCAACAAGCACTCCAATTGGGTTTACGTATAACCAAAATTCATAGAGTTTTAAAATTTTCCCAATCGTGCTGGTTAAAACCGTACATTGATTCAAACACCAGAAGAAGAGCAGCTGCAACATCAACATTTCAAAAGGACTTTTTTAAATTAATGAATAATGCGATATTTGGAAAAACATTGGAAAACAAAAGAAAACACAAAAATGTTAAATTAGTTACAGATCCCATAAAACTAGAAAAACTTGTACAAAAACCAAACTTTGGAACATCCGTTATCATCAATGAAAACCTTGTGGCAGTATCTATGAAGAAGACAAGCGTGATAATGGATCGTCCGTTGTACGTTGGAATGTCAATCTTGGATATTTCCAAAACTCACATGTATGATTTCCACTACAACAAAATGGTTGCCTTCTACGGTAGAGATAACATCGGAATCGCCTACATGGACACGGACGCTTTCATCTACTGGATTCTTACTGAAGATATGTATTTGGATCTTCGAACATTTGTTCACAAAAATGAATTTGATTTTAGTGACTATCCAAAAGATCATTTAAATTATGACAATGATCGGAACAAAAAGAAACTTGGAAAATTTAAAGATGAAGCAAATGGAATTTTACTGGAAGAACTTATTGCACTAATGTCAAAATTGTATTCACTACAATTGCATAAAGAAGAAAACAATGTTATTAAAAAAGCTAAGGGTGTAAAAAGTTTGTATCTTAAAAAGAATGTAAATTTCGAACACTACAAAAAATGCTTATTTGAAGAAACGACAATAACTGCAAAATTCAACACCATCAGAAGTTTCAACCATCAACTGTACAGCGTAAAAGAAGTGAAAAAAGCACTCTGCTCCAATGATGACAAACGACACATTCTTCCAGACAAAATTCACACTCTACCATTCGGCCACTATTCTCTAAATCCTATTGATGAGTAAAAAAAAGAAAAAGGAAAAAAGAAAAAAAGAAAAAAAGAAAAAAGGGGAAATCACAGCATGCTCGCTGTGATTTCCCCTTTTTTTTAATATGTTGAAATGACCTTGAACTATAAAAGCGGATGCAGAAAAAGAAACACTCAATACTAACTTGACTTTGTTAGTAAAATCATCATGACAGACTTAAAGGAAAAGATTGTTAATGAACTTCATAAACCTGCAAGAATAAAGTTTCCACGACGAAATACTGTTGTAAAAGGAATAAATGATTTATATCAAGCAGATTTAATTGAAATGCAACCGCATAGTAAAATAAATAAAGGATTTAAATACATACTTACGATTATTAATTGTTTTACTAAAGTTGCAGATGCTTTGCCATTAAAAGACAAAACTGGTAACAGCATAACAAAAGCTATGGAAGTAGCTATAAAAAGAGATAAAAATAAAATTAAACATTTACAAACTGATGATGGTAAAGAATTTTTTAATAAACCTTTTGCCTTGTTAATGAAAAAATATAACATAAATCATTATTCCACAAATTCTGTGAAAAAGGCAGCTATAATTGAAAGATTTAATAGAACCTTAAAAGGTGCAATGTATAAAATGTTTTCGAAAAGAGGCTCTTACGTATGGGTTGATATCTTACCAAAATTAATAAGCGATTACAACAACAAGTTTCATAGAACTATCGGTATGGCACCTAACAAAGTGAATAAGAAAAACGCTAATCTAGTTTTACAACGAATTAAAAAGAATACACAGCCAAAAGCGGAACAAAGAAAACCAAGAAAATTTAATGTAAATGATAAAGTTCGAATTAGTAAATACAAAGGAGTGTTTACTAAAAAATACCTGCCCAATTGGACAAACGAAGTTTTTACAGTGTATAAAGTACAACCTACTGTACCGGAAACTTATATTTTAAAAGATAACAAAGGAAATTTGTTACAAGGCGGTTTTTACGGACATGAATTGTTAAAGTCAACAGTAGGCGATGTTTATCTTGTTGAAAAGGTGTTGCAAAGGAAAAAAGACCAAGTTAAAGTACGTTGGTTGGGGTTTGATAAAACTGAAGATTCGTGGATACCTATAAAAGATTTGATTTAGTTTTAAATCAACTTATTTACTCTTCTGCCTTTGAATAAGATGGAGATTGTTCACCATAAAGATAAATTTAATATTAATAACATTGATGATTTAACCGTAGATAACGTTAAAATCAACAATGGTAAACACGGCAGTTTATTTCCAAACACTGTACGATGTATAGTCAGCGGTCCTTCAAACTGTGGCAAAACTAACGTTGTGTTTAACTTAATTACAAACACAAAAGGATTGCGATTTAATAACCTATATATTTTTTCAAAGTCCTTACATCAACCAAAGTATCAATTGCTGGAAAAGATCCTGACTGATGTGCCTGATGTTAACTATTACAAATTTAATGCTAGTGACAGTGTTATGCAACCAGACCAGGCTAAGCCGTATTCTGTATTTGTATTTGATGATGTATCTAGTGAAAATCATGATACTATTAGAAACTATTTTGCCATGGGAAGACATAATAATATTGATAGCATATATATCGGACAAACATATAGCAAAATTCCAAAACAACTAATTAGAGACAATGCAAATATTTTAGTTTTATTCAAACAAGACGATACAAACCTAAAACATATATACAACGATCATGTAAATGCTGATATGTCATTTGATAAATTCAAAGAGCTTTGTGGAAAAGCTTGGGCGGAAAAATATGGATTTTTGGTAATTATGAAAGATAAAGCTATAACAGATGGTCGTTACCGCATAGGTTTTGATCAATTTGTTTTAATACATTAATTAACAACATTATCGTCCAAGTCTCCATAGTGTAAACATGGTTAATCAGGAAAAGCTATTAAAAGAAATAAAATCACTTAGTGATTCTATTAGACATAAAAACAGAGCGTTAAGATTAGGAATAAGTGAAAGAGAGAAATTTCTGGAATCAACATTTAAACCTATTACTGAGCCATTAAAACAATTGGGGCAAAATGTTACACCTTCAACATTTAATTTTTCCGGAGATGCTATTTTACCCATTTCAAAATTTGAACAAAAAGAAGAATATGAAGGTGATACAAGTTTTACGCAACAAGGAGAAACAACTGAAGAAGAAAGCGAACTAGGTGAAGAAACGGATGTTTTAACAGAAAAAGAAGGTCTTTCTACAAGCGAAGAACAACAAGAAGAAGAAGAGCCTATTAATCCATCCAACTTGAGCAAATTGGGCTCGGATATTGCGTATAAAGGGCCGCTTGCAAGACAATTTGTATTAAAAATGTTACATTCTGCACAACCAACTCGAAAGTATCATACTTTTGGTGCTAGAATAGAAGAAAATGGCCTAATGATTGGAGATAGCAAGCTTGATGTAGACGAACATGACAATATTATTATAAATAATAAACAATACAAAGGTACAAAAGGATTGTTTGAACTTATTTTTAAACCGAAACCTAATAAATATACTAAAAAGGATTTAAACATTTTTAAACAAATATTGGAGGATACAAATGCGCATAAGAAAAATTATTCTAAAAATTTCAATGTTTATAGAAATAAATCAGAAAAATATAAAACTATTATTGCTAAACTTTTCCCACCAAAAAGAAGGGCACCCATAAAAAGAAAATCATTATCTTCTGCTGAAATAAATATTTTACATAAAAGGAGAAAAACAAATCAATCAAGTTTATCAGGAAAAGGATTATTGAAAAACTTGTATGATACTAATATAATATACTACAACGATATAAACAAATTGGTTGATAGAATGAAGTTGATATATGAAGCAAAACAAGCCGGACATAGCGGTTTAGAAAACGAATGGGTAGCTTTGGTCGGCGAATTGCGAAATCGAGGAGTAATTGCATAAAAATATGAGTATATAGAATACAAGCATAACCGATTAAACATTCAGTATAACCATGAGTGTGGATAAGTTTGGACGGTATTCCGAAACTGGAAGCAAATCAGGATCTTATGGAAAAAGAGGTGGTTTACCACTAACATCCGATGGAGATTATGATATAAGTAACAAACGTTTAAAGTTTGTAAATGATCCAAAAGATGATAATGATGCAGTAAATTTCAAAACTTTAAAAAGTGAAACATTACCTAGCTTAAAGCTTCAAAATGAAGTGTATAACGCTAATTTTTATAGAATTGCAAATCTTCCAAAACCAATAGATAAGAATGATTCGGTAAATAAAGAATATTTAATGTGGTACATAAACCAAACCTTAAGATATGATCCTAAAAGTAATAATAAAGCATATGATGCAAAAGATCTTAGAATAGCCAATATAGCAGATCCTGTTAATGATCAAGATTCAGTTACCAAAAAGTATTTACATTCAGTCATACCTGAAAAAACAGATAAATTTTCCTTTTACAACTTTGTAATACACGATATTGGAGACCCTAAAGATATGAAAGATGCGGTAAACCTTCAATATGTTACAGATCATTGTATTACACATGATATTAAGTCAATTGATTGCAAAAATAAAGTGTTAACTAACGTTAAGGAAGGAACTGCAAAATCAGATGCAGCTACAATAAGTCAAATAATGAAATTAAAAGATAACAAATGGAATGCGGATGCAAAAATAATTACTAATGTTAAAAAAGGGTTGGATGAAACTGATGTAGCAACAATTGGACAAGTTCCTGTAATAAAACAATATGAAGACGGTAAACAATACTTTGATTGCAAAGGGAAACCACTATTCAATGTTGCAAAAGGAATAACAGACAATGATGTAGTTACAGTAGCACAAATGCGTGAGAGGGGAAACATGTACTATAATCTTTTTCTAAGAAAAGATTTAAATAAGCAGTCTTTTCTTTGTGAAGACTTGCGATTGACTAGCTTAAAAGACCCTATTAATTTTACTGATGCTGTTAATGTAAATTACATTGTAAGACTCTTAAGTGTAGTATTATATGATATTTATAACACAATAAAGCCCATAAAATCTGATCAAAAATTAAATTGGGTTAAAAAGAATGTTATGGAAAAATATTTTTTAAATAAGGAAACTGATACTTTAAGAACTTCTAAAGATGATGATGATGAAGAAGATACAATCCTTCCACAAAACTGGAAAAAAATTTTTTACCCATAAACAAACATACTTATAAATAAACAATGTCAAAGGATAAGTGCATCATTCATTATAAAGCATTTATAAAATAAACAAGTATCGACATTTCCTTTCACTATAAAAGACCATGTTGAAAGTTCAACGCATCAGTCATAATCGACACGTTATAAAGAGAGGAAGAGGAATAGCATCAACAGCACTTTCTCTTATTACTAAGCCGGTTGGAGCTATAGTTAATAAAGCTATCGATTTATTACCTGTAGAACTACATTTACCAGGAGGTTATCAATATTGTGGTCCTGGAACAAAATTGAAAAAAAGACTTGCTAGAGGAGATCTTGGAATAAATAAACTTGATCAAGCCTGCAAACAACACGATATAGCATATTCAAAGTTTGCAGATACTAAAAATAGATCAATAGCGGATAGAGCACTTGCTGAAAAAGCTTGGCAAAGAGTAACATCCAGTGACGCTAGTATCGGTGAAAAAGCAGCAGCTTTAGCGGTATCAGCAGCAATGAAGGGTAAAACGATGTTTGGAGGTGGAAAGAAGAAAGGAGGTGGAAAAAGGAGAAGAAAACCTGCAAAGAAACGTGGAGGAAATATAAGAAGAAAACGACGATCCACCGCAGGTAAAAATAAAAAGAAACAAACAATATGGTCAATGATAAAAAAAGGAGGAGGATTATACCTAAGACCGTATCGTGTGTATTAAACAGAAAAAAACAATTACTAATTCCAAATAAAGAATTAACAGATAAAGAATTAATTACTTATGTTTCTTGTTTAAAAATTCCATTTTTTAGAGGAGTGTTTATGAAAGATGCATTACCTGTTAAAATATGGAAAAATGAAACCGGAATAGTAAATTTAGATAATAGTAAAGGATCAGGCACTCATTGGGTATGTTATAAGAAACTAGGATCAACTATTTACTACTTTGATAGTTTTGGTAATCTCCCACCACCAAAAGAACTACAATATTACTTTAAAACAGCTAAAAATGTACTATACAATTATAAAAGAGAGCAACCTGATGATACGGTAATCTGTGGACATTTATGTTTAGATTTTTTAACAAAAAGCGTTAGTCAACTTTAAGATGTCTTCCTATACAGTATCATTAACTGGAACTTCATCTACTTTGCGAAGTGTTCTTTTCCCTGCGTTACGTTTGGAAAAAGATAAATTATGGGAAGCCGCATTATTAGATATAACAACTTATAATTCTATTCCCAACGTTACTGAAAATGTTAATGACAAAATACATTATTACAAAACAAAAGATAAAAATACAAACAAATATTCAGATATACAAGTATTTAGTTTACCCACTGGAGCATATGAAATTGATGATATAAATGAAGCGATACAAAATCATATGGGAAAAGATAATATAACAATAAAAGGAAATAACAATACTATGAAAGCTGAAATTAAATCTAAATATTATATAGATTTTAGCAAAGAACATTCAATTGGTAGTTTATTAGGATTTCCTAAAACAACAAAAATTTTAGAACCTAATATTAACCATTCAGGTGCTAGAACTGTAACAATAATGAAAGTTAACAGTATAGATATTACATGTAATATTATACATGGTTCTTATAGAGATGGTGAAAATACTCATATATTGCACACATTCTATCCAACGGTCGCTCCGGGTTTTAAAATTGTGGAAAAGCCACAAAACTTGGTGTACCTACCGTTAAACACCAGTTTTATTTCAGACATTGTGGTGAACATACTAGATCAAGACGGAAATCATATTGATTTTAGAGACGAACCTATAACTATACGAATACATATAAAATCAACCGTATAACAATGGGGTTATCATTTAAAAAGAAAGAGCTGACTGGTAAACAAGTCAGTAGCACTTCAGCTATAGAAGGATTAACAAGTGATAACATTCGTTTTCTAGAAGAAATTGGATTAAAACTTATTAATAATGGAAATATTGGATATAGCGCAGGGTCCGACATTCGACGAAACCTTATGGGAAAAGGAATATCATACGCACAACCCTTACGCTTCATCAAAATTAAATAATAATGATGAAATTAGAATTCCCATACAACAACAGGATATTTATACACTTCCATGTGAAAGTTATTTGTATATCGAAGGAAGAGTAACAAAAAGGGATGGAACCACTGCAAGTACTGTTCCGTTCATAAATAACCCTATGGCATATTTGTTTGATGAAATAAGATATGAAATTTCCGGAGTTACAGTAGATTCAACAAAAAAGGTGGGAATTACAAGTACATTAAAAGGATTAGCATCTTTAACACCGAGTGAAAAAAATATGCTGGCCGCCGCAGGATGGGTAGCACCCGATTCCAGTACAATCACTCCAAACACTTCAGGCAATTTTGACTTTTACATTCCCTTAAGATTACTTTTAGGCTTTGCCGAAGATTACCGAAAAATAATAATAAACGTAAAACAAGAATTAGTTTTGTTAAGATCATCAAACGACAAAGATATTATTCAAGCAACTGATGGAACAACGGAAGCTACTTTAGAATGGAAAATGCAATTAGACAAGATTGTTTGGAGAGTACCGCATGTACGGTTAAACGATCAGAATAGAATTTCATTATTGAGAACTTTAAAATCAGATCGTGATATCGTAATACCATTTAGAAGTTGGGAGTTTCATGAATATCCGGTTTTACCGGAAACACAACGTCATACATGGACTTTAAAAACTTCTACTCATTTGGAAAAAGCAAGATATGTAATATTTGGATTACAAACAAAAAGAAGAAATGAAATAACTAAACATGCTGGTGAATTTGATCACTGCAAACTTACAAATTTTAAGGTGTTTCTAAACTCGCAATTCTTTCCAT
The DNA here is from genome assembly GCA_035578135.1 of Flexamia atlantica. Classification (NCBI taxonomy): domain Eukaryota; kingdom Metazoa; phylum Arthropoda; class Insecta; order Hemiptera; family Cicadellidae; genus Flexamia; species Flexamia atlantica. The sequence continues at coordinate 3,164,738 of JAQJVK010000011.1, read as the reverse complement.
ACGACAACTTCAACATAAACTTTACAAAAGACAGGTTTAGTGTTTTGTACGATATGTATGCAAGATTCCAAAATTCATATTATGGAAAAACAAACACACCTTTATTAACGCCAAACCAATTTAAATCTAACTATCTGATTGTTGTAGTTGATTGTTCCAAACAAAATGAATCTGTAAAATCTTCCAGTGTAGATATAAAAATAGAAATGGAATTTGAACAAAATGTACCCAAAGATACATCTGCTTATTGTTTAATTTTACATGATAAAATTGTTACATATACACCTTTAACCGGTATTGTAAAAGCAGTGTTGTAAAATGAAAAGAAAAAAAAACCCCACCACTCGGCTATAAAAGCAGGAGCGGGAACACAAATTGTTTAGTTGACTGTCTACAGTTGTATGGGTAACATCGTCTACAGCATTATAAACAAAATGAGTTCTTTATCAGTTGTACAAGGCGTTTCCGAAACAACACCTTTATTGGAAAATGATGATGATAAACATTTTGAAGAAAATGTTGTAAAAGAAATTGATGAGTTTTTAAAGTTTGGAAAACAAAATAAAAAGTTGGAAAATAATAAAACAAACGTAAGAAAGAAAAGAAAACTTGAAGAAAATATTCCACCAAACATTTTAACTGAAGTTTTCCTTCGCATCTTTTATCCTATTTCATCTTGCATGAGTAAAAGTGTGTCGATAGGATTGGTAAAATCATTAGACTACTCTCCCGCAGTAATACTAAGCCATGGTACAAAGATGGTTTTATTTTCAGAAAATGCTTGGGATTCCTTTTTAAAACATCTACATCTTATTGAATGTTATTTAGCCAACAGTTTCTTTGGAAGAAAAACTAACATTCGACTTTTGGATTGTGACAATGAAATTGACATTATTAAACATCGTGGCCAACAACAAGTAAGAATTAGAGACTCGACACAATTTGAAAATAAAATTCTACTAACACGTGAAGAATTCTACATTTTAAACTATGCAACATCACCTATCACTAGGTATATGAAACAATTGGTATTTTCAAGCTCTGTTATTAAGGAATATCTGGTAGATGCATGCGAAAAACAACCTGACAGCACTTTACAATACGGACCAATAGACACATCCATTTTTAATAGAATACCTCACGAAGTGGAAATGTGGAGGCAGTTGAGAAACTTTGAACCTTTTACTGAAATCACAACGGAAGCTACAGAAGAAGAAACCAACAACAATACAGAAGAAGAAACCAACGACAACAATACAGAAGAAGAAACTTTGCTAGTTTAAAAAAACTACAATGTAGTTTAACAAAAGAATAAACCGTGGGGTAGGCCTACTGGGGACGGTGCCCACGTTAAACATACACCAACGCGCCTACAACTGTACGGCCTGGTTTATATATATATATCTAACCTACCGTGGTGTGGAAAACAGTTAATCACCAGACATCGTGATGAGCGGACTGGATGAAGAAATGGCAGCAAAACCTTGTGTAATTGAATTTCAAGCATTTCGCGGAAACGATGATAGATTTATTATAAAAGAATTGGTGATTTTAGATTTGCTCACACAAGTAGCATACCCGTTTTTATTTGAAGCACCGTGTTCTATCCATGCACTAAAGTCAAAAGCTAAAATAACAAACAGATGGTTAACAAACAATTTTCATCATATACATTGGTTTGAAGGTTTTCTACCGTACAACAATGTACACAAAATTATGTTTCATTTCTGTAAACAATTTACGCACATATACACCAGAGGATTGGAAAAAAGAAGTTGGATACAACAGTACACAAACAAAGAAGTTTTAAGCATAAAAATGGACAAAACCTTTCATTGTGATGTTAGAAATATTTGTGTTTCTACAATAGATCCGAAACACAACCAATCTCAATGCGCATTACAAAACGCATATCACTTGGCTGCTTACTTACAAGAAAAAGAGGAATGTGGTGGGGGTTACGAAGGTTACAAATACGAGGAAGCAACACACCCCGAGTATCACTCCAACTCCATACTCCGAACAGACAACATCTCCAGTGAAGAACATGGCATCACAACAGTTTCTCCAATGTTTAGTTGAACAATTCAACTTACATTCAAAATCAAATACTCTAATTATCAAGAAATGTTCAGAATTAAAAGAACAGAAACATTATATTGTTCATGAAATGAAAAAAGTTGATACAACGCATGGAGACGCAGTCGTCGCATCTTTATCCGATGCACCATATACACCAGGTGATGAACCAAAGTTTCAAGTATATCTTCCAAAACGATTCGTCCAGTTGCTGCAAAATGAAGATCTGCGGGAAATTCAGCCAGGATCATTATATTTGGTGTCACACGGAATGAGCGGAAACAACTCTACGGAACTTACTCTGCACATCGCACAGAAATAACATTGTAAATATTGTAAAAAAAATGTTTTAAATAAAAAGATAAAAAACAACATATCAGTATATGTTTTTATATACTGATATGTTGTATTTTTTTTAAAAACTCAAACGGATGACCTTGAACTTTTAATCGATGGTATTATTCGATTATTTTATTCGATTGTTTTATTCGAATACTTTATATAAATACGAAACTTTAACGTTGAGAGGCTCAGTTCTGTTTAAGACAAGCTACAACCAACATGTCATCCAAAAGAAATAATCTAACACTTATAACTTATTGTTGCAAAGAAAAATGTTTTAAAATACCTGAAGATCAAGTTGACGGGAAAGCTTGTACAAAATGTAATTCTTTCTGCTATTGTAAGTGTAGTTGCAAAACATATCAAAAGAACCGGTTGGATAAACTAGAAGAATTGCAACATCGACTCGGTCTATTGTGGCAACGATTAAATTCAAAGTGATTAAACAAACACCTGCCATTACCCCCACCACTACCCCCACTACCATCGGAGGTACCTGCAGCACCGGCTTTGCAATAGTCATTCCTGCTACACCTCTCGTCGAGTAAACAACTCTAGTCATGTCTCTCAACATTCGCGGGATTCACTACAACACTATCAATCTTACAACCTACAAGGATTTGGAAATTTTTAGTGAAGAACTAAAACAACTTATAACCACTGGGTTTGGTTTATCTTTAGAACTTTATGCAACAAACAATCAAAACGAAAAAAATGTGTTTTTGCCAACTTACAACAACAAGAAGAATGAAAATAAACAAGAAATTTCAGCACCGACAACAACTTACTTTTCAAATTTGGGAGCAAACTTTACTAACTTGTAAAATAATACTTTTGTAAAAAAAAACAAATAAATAAAAAAAAGAAAATACGAAAATGCAAGATCTTTTTTAAAAACATCCCCAAACGACCTTGACACACTTCCGGCCATTTAAAATTTAAATACCCAGCACAGCAGGGCATTTAAACTTTAAATACCCACCAACAACACGTCACAGCTACGTCACAGCTGATGACGTCACTTCCTGTCACGTGACCGGAAGTAGCTGTCAAAAAATTGACTGCCTGTCAAAGTTTGATTGGGCCAGCAGCCCCAAGTGCCCACTACTGCTATCGATTCATAAGTAGGCTCGGCCAAAATACAACCAAATATAGCCTTAAGGCTTCTGTGCAATTAGTAATAAATATACGGCACCGAAAACATAATATTTAACGTATGTCTTGTACAGTGACCAACCACTTACAAGTTGAGTCTCGCCAGCCAGCTGAATTTACAATTATTCTGTAATTTATGAAAATTTTCAAAATGTTTGGTTATTAAAGAATGGTTAACATTTCACTCTGCGATTTTAAGTATATTTAATTCCATATGTTACATTTAAATCATTTATATCATTAATTATTATTGAGGTCGGTCATTCACTGAGACATTGAAAATCTGTCTAAAAATTAAAATTACCATTAGTATTCTGATTTATATGTCATTTTTACGAGGAAGGTCACTGCAATACAACCGACACATCAGTTTGCAGGTAGGACTCGCAGAGTAAACATCTAAATAAACATGAGTTCTGTTTTATATGTTTCTTTTATCAAAGATGGACTTTGTATTGAAACGCAAAGTTTCACTATTGATGCAGATTCTGTACAACAAATTGTAGTACATCCTCCAGAAAATTATGATTCTATCTACATGTCGGTGCATGAACCTAACGACCGCCCACCACCAACATCTGCTGACAAGGGGTAGGACAGCGGGTACCATACGTCATTAAAGCTTCAGCTCTCCACCCGAGTACACATGGACTCTGAGCTTCAAGATAATACTGTTTCTTCTACATCTAAACAAACTTCCGAACAATTACCTACTACAAATAAAACTACTACAAGTCTAAAAGTAAATGAAATTTCATCAACTGTTAGTTCTGATGCGCAAGCAATAATGTTATCATTAATTGGTTTCGACTAAAAATTCAACAACGGAGGAAGAAAGAAATTCGCTACTTTACAACTTGGTTTTTGCATATCAGTATATGTTTTTATATACTGATATGTTGTATTTTTTAAAACTCAAACGGATGACCTTGAACTTTTAATCGATGGTATTATTCGATTATTTTAATCGATTGTTTTATTCGAATACTTTATATAAATAGTCATTCCTGCTACACCTCTCGTCGAGTTAACAACTCTAGTCATGTCTCTCAACATTCGCGGGATTCACTACAACTTAGTGAAGAACTAAAACAACTTATAACCACTGGGTTCGGTTTATCTTTGGAACTTTATGCAACAAACAATCAAAACGAAAAGAATGTATTTTTGCCAACTTACAACAACAACAAAAAGAATGAAAATAAGCAAGAAATTTCACCACCGACAACAACTTACTTTTCAAATTTGGGAGCAAACTTTTCAACCTTAATGTAAAATAAAAAAAATATCTTGCATTTTCGGATCTTCCGAAAATGCAAGATCTTTTTAAAAACATCCTCACCTGACCTTGACCCATTTCCAGCCATTTAAAGTTTAAATACCCAGCACAGCCGGGCATTTAAACTTTAAATGCCCACCCTACACGTCACAGCTACGTCACAGCCTCTGACGTCACCAGACCGGATGTAGCTGTCACTTTTGATTAATGCGTTTTGGCCCAGAAGCCCCACTATTGCACTACTTACTTTTTTATGTTAAGCTAGTCTGTAGAGCGTATCAAATATAATTTTTCTATGTAAACGCGTTCTACTGATGAACATTAAAATTTACATCTTCAGCTGCAACGGGGGTATTCTGGCGTAGTATGACTGTACAAGTTTTCAATAGCTTCAGGCCACTTCACTCAATTAAGTTATATATATCAATGGTATCAGTAGTTTTGGTTTCATTCAATTCAGGCTGCAGTTATGGTGAAGAGCCTCTTACTTTCCACTACTCTTTCCCATGGGTACAGGAGGGTTTAATAGCACCAGTGTAAAAGCTCTTTGAACCATCTCTTCGGCTTTGCTTCTGTTTAAAGTTATTTGTTTGCATTCTACATTTGATGTAATGAGAGCTTCTTTTAAGATATTTAATTTTTAAGAGATGTTATTTTTTTACGAATTTCCCCTATTTTAAGTTTTATTTGTACTTTTATTAGTTTGAATTATAAGTTATAGTCTATTAAATTCTATCTTGATTGAATTTGGCATTTTGAATGGAATGATATTGTTTAATCTACTAGTGGATGATTTGCTGTTTTTGTTTCATAGAAGTAGTAATGCTGTTTGTATTTACCGTAGAGAAATTATATTGTTCCAGAAATAAAAAATTCAGTTCAGTAACAGTTCAGATGGAACGTTTTAACAATGTGCGTGAGCATGACCGTTATATATGCGATTAATTATTTTCATAGGCTGTTACATCTTAGATATTAGCATTAAAATACTTTTACGACCAATACACACACTATGAGGTTTGCAGAGCTCGACACTGATTCCATATTTATAAAACAGTAAAGCAAGATATCTCTGAAAGTAAACAATTGCTTGCCCTAAAGCCATTCGTTTGCTGTCATAGAACAGAAATATCTGTCCACAAGGGCAAATCACAAGCAGGCCTTCTTGTTTTACACGATTATCTGACGTATTTATTCCCAACACGTGCTACTTGAGCAACTTCATGTGTAAATTACTGCTAAAAAATCATCCAAAATCTCTTGATCAAATAATGTTCTTACTATTAATAAAGCCCGGTATTTATATAAAGTGTATATGATGTATTTATTAGATTAAGCTTGACATCAAAGTACTTGTCGTGTAAATAAAAACTGTACACGAGCCATTAAAATATTGTTCGTGTACATTTTATATAAAACAAATTATTAAAAACAATAATAATATTATTTCTTTTAGCCTTATGTTGTGAATTACAAATAAATAATACTCATTTTCAGACAAAACATGAAAAAAAACTGTTTATGTCAAGTCTCTACCATTAATAACATTAATATTCTACCTCGATAGATTCATCCAGTAAGATCAAGGCATTATTCATTCCCCAACCGACAATAGGCATGCATTTTAAGTAAAATATGATAATCATAAAATACAGCAGAACAATTATGATACTTAAATTTTGACCTTAGTCATGGATTATTTAACTTGATAAAACTAGCTTATTTTTTACATACCTAAAAGAACTAAAACCTTGAAAACGGATGTTAACAATCCTTTATCGAAGTAATTTGCTGTAGCGATTTAAGATGCGGGCTCATTCAGATATTCAAACCCGAAACATCAAAGAGATAAAATGTTTAAGATGTGAGCTGCCTCCAGACGCCCGCATTCGACTTGAAATGCGGCGTGATTAAACCACTATAACACTAGTAGTTCAGAATGTAGCCTTAAGTTATATTTTCATAATTTTTTCAATGATTATATGCGATCATAATAGTTATGCAACTTATAGTAAATTTATTCTTGTAATCTTGTGTTTAATCCTATACTCTTGTATGAGCAATGTTATCTTGCGTGTTTGTTTGCTTGCTTGCTTGCTTGTACAATTATCTAAAAACGGCTCCGAGGATTTTTTCCAAGTCTAGAAATAAATAGTTTATTACTCAAAAACGAGTTTTATGCAGATTACTTGGTCAGAGAAAATCTAATAACGAGATAAATGAATTTTAACGAGGTAAAATTTTAACATTGGCCTTATGAGTTGCCATGATAGCAACAAAATTAACAAGGAAAGTGTAAACAAATGAAGTAATCATAACAGCTGTTTGGAATCTACAGTTATCAAGGAAAACACAGTGAGCGGAGTGAAGAGTTCATGAAGCAATAAAAAGGAATCAGTTTTATGACACTGAAATATTTTATAAAAATTGTATGAATTGGTAAACATGAATTAACAACGAGCAAGGCTCGGTCCACCTGGTACTGTATCTATAATACACCTAAACCAAAGTTTTATTTATTTTCATCCTAATATTTAATTAATTTAGGCCTATGTTAAATAGAATTCAGGCTAGCCAAACGTTAAATAGAAATATCATAGGCTTCTATGATTTCATAGTTTTCTTAAAGGCAATTTTTAGAAAGATCTTGGTCAAACCTTTAAAACTTATTGCTTCCTCATAACAAGTTCAGTTCAATACTTGTATTTACCGACAAAAATTATACGGTATATTCTCGCTAAAATTGTATTTAAGTGACAAAATACGACCCAAATAGAGTCCTTTTAACCCAGAAACTCTTGATTAGATTTTAAGTTTTGTCATAAACATAACGTACTCACAGGCCTTTAAACATAACCGATAAAATGTAAGAACCTATAGTGGTTCTTTGTTGAGTAGTGGCGGTGCGTGGTACTGGCTATCGTGCAGCACGCCTGTCACACCCACAGGTTGAATTATAAATGTCTAGCCTGTGTAGCCGGTACTGGTGGCACTGTTGCACGTGATTAAATGTGGTTATTATGTTGTGAGCATGAATGAAAAAATAAGGCCAATATATGGAATTTCCAAAATTCTATATCAGATGTTGTCTCTCAGATGGGCTTTGATAGTCATTTTGCCCCTCTCCAATATGTTGGTTTAATGTTGTCATCATCGCTTGTTAACAGCTGAAATCTTGGTTTGATTTTTTATTTTGTTCAGTATTTTGTCTGTAATTCTGCTAGCTGAACCCAACAAATATTATCATGCCTTTCACTAGTCTATTAACCAAAGATCGCCTGCTTTATTAATCTAGTCATTGGCTTTTTCGCAAATAATAACTTTATATGGTTGGTATCGGAACACTCTGGGTCTATGTGAGGAAATCAATTGTAAGGACATGTGAGTAGGATGACAGAGATTACTTAAAAACCTCTTGGAGAAATTGTATATTCATACTACACCAAGTTACATACACATGGAATATTTATAAAATCTAACATTCTATTTTATAAATATTGAATATATAATTTACACTAATATAGAACACCAAACATGAAATACCTTTGTGGCTCTTAAATTTTTATAATCACGAATAATAGGGACACATTAACTGATGTTAAAGAAACGATATTCCGTGAACAGTAAAATACATTGAAAGACGATAGTAATTATTTTTAGAGCTTAATTAAGTTAGTCTGAAAAATTATGGGAAAAAATACTAGAAATACTCACATAAAACATAACAGGAAATGATTGATTAAATTAAAAATCCAAAAGTACGGAGGTATAAAAAAACGTTACATGATTTTCGTTATTGTTGTATTTTGTAATTAATAAGCAATATTTATGTAAAACACAAAATGTTGAAATGTTTTACGAGATTTCTTGTTCACAATTAATTGTATTTATAGCACTTTATATTTCCTTGAGTACATTAATTAGTGAGAAATGTAATGTGTATGTGTTATTAGTTAGCTGAGTAATTGTGTTTGCATCCTTGATTCCAAATTTCGACTCTATAATTTTTGTTTTTTATATTAGTTCCTAATATTTTAGAAGTAAATTTCCCCTAATAATACGCACAACCTAAGCCGTAAACTAGTATTATCTTCATGGCCTCGAAATTGCAGTTTAACGTTCGTGTGCTCACGCAAGTTATCGCCATCAAAGGCGTTCTTAGGTCGTTAAAGTTGTCGGGCCTAAACGCTAATTATTTTTATATTAACAGCTTGTAATAATGTGTTTTCGACCATGTAGCACGCAATAACTGTGTAACGTTTACATAGTCTCAATAATTCTATAATAACCTATGACCATTTAATTAAATAGAGCACAGAAACAATACCCTAAATTTGTGGCTCTGACAATTATTACATAAGACCTAGTATCCTTTCTTTTTATCCAAAATTCTATAATAGTCGTTTGGCACTCACAATAACGATTAAAACAACGTGAGTTTTAAGTGCCCCCCCCCCCTATCTTTTTTCAACATTTTTAGAAATATCAATCCCAGATTACCTCCAAACAGTATTGGGTAGTAAACACTTTGTTTTGTGCCGGTTGTCAATTTTGGCCGCCATTTTTGGTACGAGATTTTTTTTCAAATGTAAATGTGATGTTTTATCTACAATTTGAATCAAATGTTCACACTGGTTTCAACTATGCAATCCGTTTCTAATAATATTGACCCATTCTTAATATATAACGGTTTTTAAATCTATATTTTTAGCTCATTTTAACATTATGAATTGTAAAAATAAGCTCATAATCTCAGAATAAAGCTAGGTAATACCACCAGCAGTGATTTTTGAGTCATTCCAACGGATTTTGCATTTCCGAGTGCCAACTTAGACCCGCCATTATGAAATGAGCTAAGTCATTTCAAATAATATAAAGGTGTTTTTGTGACTCATGATTTTCAAATGATTTCTTATGCTGAATGAAATTTTAAACTCACCTTGCATATAAAATAATTTCGTACGGAAATATAATTTTTCGCCCTTTTCTGTTATAGTGTAAACTTAATGGCAAATAATCAACTATCCTAATCTAAAGCTCAGATTTACATGCAAACATAGTTGTAATTTCCGTATGGAATTTTAGTTTAGGATTCCATAGTGACAGTTAACCTAGAGGCATGAGAATGAACAGGACAAGAAAGTATCGGACAAGAAGGTTATTATCACAAGGAGGTATCAGAGTTAGTTACTCCTTATATCGTAAGCTTTGAAATAATTTTTAACCCCATTAAGATGTTTATTCAACTTCCTAAGGATACTAAATATACTATATTCAAACAGATTTTAAATATTTGTAAATTCAAAAAGTTGTATGTCGAAGACAATGCAAAGGCATTAACTCACATAAGGAAGAAAAAAATCTGTCAGTTTCTGTAGAATTCTTATTACTTTCATCCTGCAGTACAATGAGTGTTTTTTTACGCAGGAGGAAAGCTTTAAGCGCGAACCCGAAGGAATAGAGTGGGACTGACTCCGTCTCAGATGTTGATCGAGGTACACCCACTAAACCTCCTACGGAGCTGCGGGCAAAACCAGGCCGGAACCCTTATCGGACAACTTCAGCACTGGTCCCTGTCTCTTGCGCCCAGACGGTTCAAGTCACTGTTTCGGGATATTTATAGGTTACCTAAGCATCCAACGTCTCGCCTCCGCCGAAGAACGGATTGCACGAAGAGCGCAATCGCTCTCCTAGATTCTTCGTTGCGAAGCATTGCTCCCCCAACGACGTCCGGAGGTAGATCGCCGACTGCAGAAACAAGCCTCAACCTGTAAGGAGTGTTTCTTAGTATGCAATTATAAATAATATGCACATTTCACTAAAGTAGTAAAATACTTCTGCAGTTTGGACAGGAACAACCTTTTATGTGTGTACCGGAGATGGCTAGCAGACAGGACTACCTCCTGCGTTTGTGGTGTTTGACACCGAAGAGTCCCGTTTCATCAGCTAATGGTTCGAGCCTTCTACAGCCACTCACTCACTCACGGATGGCTAAACCCACAGATCAAAATTTAGTGTTTCTGTTTGTTTTATCAAAGACCTCGCGAGTTATATACATGTTACAGATCTTAATTTGTTTCATTTTACAATGTTTTGTCATGCAACTTTAACTTCGAAAAAAAACATAAGTTATTTTAGTTTTTTTAAATAAACCTTACTGCATGCAGGTAAGAATCTTCCTGTGAAAAAAGCAAAATATTTCTAAAACAACAAGGAAGAATATATATTCAGCTAATTAAACTACTCTGATAGCGAACTACACATTACTGGCTTGAAAAGTAATTAAAGCAGGTAGAGTGTTGCGTCTAATGACCTTGTTCTATATCACAGTTTGCCAACTTCGATGGCCTACAGGTGATAGATCTTTTAATCTTCACTGAACCCGTTTAGGAGAAATTTGGTTACATTCGCCTAATCGAAGCTATGACAAAATACGGCTAATTTAGTGGTACAGTTATGGGTGGTTTTTATTGCTTTTTACTCGAGGTATTTTTCTGTTTTAAACAGGTTCTTAAGATACAAATTTATTTAACATATCGATAAAACAATATATTTAGAAAATACCCCCGTTGCAGCAGACCTGCATACTCAGCGAATTTCAAATGCAAAGCAACATATTTCAATCCAACATAGCGAGATTTGACATGTTTTTGTAAGCTCCATAAGAATAACATGAGGAATGAGTATACAGCAGGTTTTAACATACCTAGAGGTTTGCTGCTAAAGGTATATTAAAACTGTGTGGTTTTGATAAATATTTAGTACATCTGAACTAGAAGAAGCCATTTACAAGTTTTATCAAGATATGTTGAGAAATAAGTGAGATATAGAATTTTACTTATTTCCCATAAGGTTAATTTTGGGACAGTGTACTGTGTTTAACACTTTCAATATCTCAGTAACCAATGGACATAGAGCTATGATTCAAATCACTAAATTGTTTGTTTTTTCAAGCTGAATTCAAAGGTGAAACCCAAAATCGGATCACTTAATTTTTCATTGTGAAAAACGCAAATAAAACCATTTTTGGGGGGTTTATCCCCCTTTACCCCCCCCTTTCTGGTGGTCCGATCAGGCTGGTTTGCGAACTCGTCAAATTGATTACCACTTTACACGTCTGTACCAAATTTTAAAAAGATAGGACCATTTTTACGTGCTAACAGACACATAGATATATAGATATATATATATACCGGGTGTCCCATAATAGTCCCCACCTAACTTTTTCCTGTATTTTTTAAAATATCAATTCCACACCACCCCCAAACATTATTGGGTAGTCAATACTTATTTCATTTTGAGGGGGTACCCAATTTCGGCCGCCATCTTGGATCCGCCATATTGGATCCAAAATAATTTTATCAAATGTAAAAGTGGTGTGTGTTGTGTTTAATTATTTCGAATTAAATTTTTTCACTGATTACAATGCCGCAATCAATTTTTATTATATCAATTGGTTCTGAAGATATGGGTACTTTTAATTAATTTATTTTCATCCAATTTAAACATTAAAAATTGATAAAATAGGCCCATTACAACAAAATAATGCTAGATGGTGACGAATAACCACCATCAGTCATTAACTTTCACCAATGTAAATTTTTTGGCCGCCATCTTGGATTCGCCATTTATATATCCGCCCGATTTATAGACATAAATAAATAAATATATATATATATATATATATTTATAAATTCAAACGAACGGTTTTTTTTGCTTCTGGGGGCAAAACGAACGCCATTCTGGGGCCCCAAAACGAACACCTTCTGGGGCCCGAAAACGAAAAGTTATCACAGTCTCGGGCTTAGGTCTTACCATGAGACCTACGGTAATAGCTTCTTCCCTATAGGGGAAATTCGCTAAAAACAACCTGTTTAACAATCCAGATAAATATTGAAACTTGGAAATTAATATTAATATAACCAGTATTTAGTAACCAGTATGTGTTGGTGTAATCAGTAGAAAAGGTGGACTTTAAACTTCAAAAAGAAGGGTTTGATAGTAAACTAGGGCGGAGCTATTGTTTGCGATTCTCATAAACAATGGAGAGCTTCTCTCCAAATTGTACCTAACTGCAGTGCTTAAGTTTCTGTACCTGCATTCAACGTTCTAATATATATGTCATAAACATTTAGTTTTATTGGCTCTATTTTATAGTTTAACATTTTGACCGTTTATTGTGGTACAATATTACTAATGTATTTTAGATTAAATATTTACAGTACAGCAGCAAATTCGTTCTTAGAAGTTGATTCTACCAGTTTTCAAATTTTAATTCTTACACTTAGTAATACTAAAAAGTAAAATATATGTTTTGAACATTGCCGAATAAAATACATTTTCAAAGAAAGTTTATTGAAGAAGCCTTTTTTAAGATGTCCCTAAAGCACTCTCCACCAGTTGAGGTAAAGTGAAATAGATTCAGAACATTAAGATTCCCTCTGGATACTTTTTACATAATAAAATTGTAAGTTTGTTAAATAAAAAGGTTTTGAAGAGCAACAGGATTTAAATATATTTGTTTGAATGTATTTATTATGTCCTAAGTCTTAGAGTGTATTATTTGGCTATCTTTTATATCAAATATATATAATATATCTGGTATGTATCTAAATACTGTATTTTTCTACCAAAGTACTGTATTGTATCTAATTACTTTTCATCATACTGTCCGGAAAACAGCCGTTTTTAGTTCTCTAAATCGTTTTTGGATCACTTCGAATAGGAGTACTGAAAAAACATATGGTAAATTTTGCCGTACTCTAATGTCAAAATTTGTTTATGTTACGTTTGAAAGGTTGAACGATTTCTTAACTTGTGTTTGTAAACAACTAACAGATGTGTAAATGACGATGACTATTTTGGATAACCTCAAAATTAGTCTAATTTTTTAACGATTAAGTGGTTATTTATACATAATGATGAAAATAGTTGTTCATCACACGGAGCTAAAGTGTCTCCTTGGTACTCGATCGCATTTCCAAGCTCGGCTACGCCTCACCTGTAAATTACGATCTCGTACCAAAAACAGCCACTTTCGCTCCTAGTGATGAAAACTACTATTATTTTTCTGTTTAATAAAAACATTCTGTGCTCAGTATTTTTGGGACCTTAACAATATTACCTGGAGTTTAAAATTGCAGTCCTTTTAACTGATTCGTGCACGATAAATACTAACCTTTTGGTTCAAAGAAATCTATAGTTAATATTTTATTTGCTAACCGAAATAATCTGTCTATTTTTCACTGATGCAGATATTTATATGGTTTTTATTTGCACTTTAATATACTTTACATGAACGATACTTTAATTATTTTACCACCAACAAAGAAGAAGGTCTGCGTTGAAAACTGTTTGAAAAGCTAGAAAATAAATTTTTAAATGCCTTTCATTGAGGATTCCGTTTACTCTACCTTCCTAATGGAGTAATTATCATTTTTATGAAATCCCAACGCATGATTAAGTAGTAATTACACCACAAAGATAATTATGCAAACAGATAATTACCCTCGCAGCTCCATGTTGACCGGTTTAATGAGATTGATGATCACTAATTGCATTCACAAAATTATCTTTTTTTCACGGATTAATTTTATTTAATAAATTGATAATTTAATGGGAAGAGAAAAAGACGTGATTAATTATGTAATAACATTTGTTAAGAAATAAAATACAATAACCATTGAAACAAAAATAATGCAAATAATGTAAAATTACTATACATTTACTTAATTCTATTAAATATATTGCATGAACACCAATACTTTACTAGGCAAATATAAATTTCTGGACAGCGGTCGGTGAACTTGTCCTTATCTTATTACGCTTCTCCCTTGGAAGAACAATAGCGTCTTTTATTTGATGTTCTGCTACATTGGCCACCGAGTGTAATCTCGATATATATTTTGCCGTATGAATATTCTTGATTACAAAAAAGGCATGGACAAAGCAACAAAATATTTATAACGAGATGATAATTTTGATGTTAAAGGTTTACGTATTAATACGATATAAATAAATATATATCTATATAAATACGTATAAAAAAATGTCAGACGACAATCGTATCGATGACGCAGAAAATAGCACTTTCATTATCATAATAATGCTGCATTTTTTATTTTTATTTTAATTTGAAATTAAATTAAATGAAATGAAATAGTAGTTTATGCAACGATTGCATTATGAATGTCTTTAAGCCACAAGTGAGATGTAAGTTAGAACACGAGCGAAGCGAGTTTTCTAAATACCTCACGAGTGTTTACATTATGCAACTGTGTTGACATTATGCAACTGGTATGTATTTGGTTTAATAATGGACCTCATTATGATATTAGTTGATATCGTTATTGGTGATTATTGCAATGGTCGTAGATAAAACTGTTTATTTATACAGGAAAAGTTAGGGCCTCTTGGCCCTTTCTTACACTTAACCTGATAATTTATGTCATGGGAGAAATTTTCTCGATGTACAGTAAAGCATGTACTTCCTATTATTTCAGTATTAAATTTTAGCTTAAGTATTTTAAAAGGTAAAGCTAAGCAAAGAAAAGCACTCATTATTTACTAAAAATTCTTTTTGTACCGTAGTTCACATCCTCATTAATTATTTCTTCTATTTTGGAAGGGTGCTCTTTAAACCTATACAGTCGTGTTGAATCTATATTTTGGAATCATTAGCTAATTAATAAAATGTTTCTTTTTATAAATCATTCCCTCAAAATATTGTATTTATATTTCTAACTGTAGCCAGATAAGTTTATTAACAAAAATCTTATGGTGATTAAAATCATTGAATTGATTATATTTTTTAATATTTTAAAAACCAAAATAATAATAATAAACTACTATAAGATATTAAATATTAGTTCGTTACAGATATTAGTGCACTATAATTTGAGACGCAATAAAATCGTTAATATATTTTTATTTTACGTAAACATTCAACTCGTACAAATAGTGGATTATAAATACGCTTCAGGTCATCAATTAGACTATACTTGAAACCATATAGTTACAACCATTTGGTTTTAATGTAGTTAAGACTGTTTTTATATTATTCCTCCAAGGCTTGTTCTCATAACTGAATTTCTTTTAAATATTACCTTTCATTACATTTCCATTAAGACGCCGACCAGTAAGGAATATTTCAAGGCGAATATTAGTGTAGGAGGAGTGTGGCGCGATTTTATAGTCTTGTTACTGACTAAGGCCGACATGTCCCTTAGACAGAACTGATAATTAATAGCCCAACAGCCACTGGCAACTAAGGGACCTCCATTTGAACGTGGGATCAGCACCACAATTTCGCCTGGTTTACAATTTACAAACCGGTCTTATTATGAGGACGGTCTTATGTGAACGAAGTACTCAATAGCGAGAACGTTAATCCCCACTAGTGAACACTGCGTCCACAAGCCATCATCCATAACTATCCACAATTCGTGACCTCCAAGTAGCTCTATTTTACAGCCCTATTTTACTGGATTACAGGATACGCCACCGTCCCAGTCCTGAATATCTTTTAATTTACAATGGTAATAACATACCTTACTTAGGACCTACAACGTAGAGCACAATAAAAGCAAAACCACTGCATTCACAGTCAGCGAAGGTTGGAGGTTGTCCTTCCAAGGCGTCGCCAGCTGGGAGTCCACTTGTTTACTTTTAACCTTCAATGAAGGTTCATATGCTAGGTCCTACATATACGTAAATTATCCCTATGTTGCAACCTATCTTTATTTAACTCAATCAAATCCGTCGAAAGCTTAAGTCTTCAAGATCAGTCATCAGACAGCAAGAATAAAATAGATCTGTACATAAGTAAATTGCTGGTCTATACTTAAAATTTGTAGTTTCTTATTTAATGGTTAGCTTTTTACTTATGTTTGGTAGCCATTATATAACTGAAATGTACCAAATAGTAAACATTTGTGTTTGCAATATCTATAACGGCGCCGGGGCCAGCGCGGCATCGGAATTTAAAATACCTGTAACATGTGTTCTTTATATTTACTGATGCTGGATCAATTAATGCATCAGCTATGACAATCTAAAATAAAGAATGTAACGATTAAATTTAGGCTATTACAATATTTTTGAATACTAGTCACTGAACATGTGTTGCCTCTATTTATCTAATCAAATTGTACGTTATTTCTATATTTTCCTTGCTAATATGCATTTTCTGTCTTTTTGTAAAATTTCCTTTTAACCCTTACTGATTAAAAGGATTAGGTACGAGTAAGAATAAGAAACATTGATCTAAATCCCGATATATTTCGTGTAACTAAATTCAGGTTTTATAAATAGCGTTTCTCATGGACCTTTTGGTTTCCAACGTTTGCATATACCTGAGATTAGTGATTTTACTTCGTAATTTCATATTATTTCTTCATTTTACGAAGAAGTAATTGAAGTTAGTTTAAAATAAAACAAAAGAGTTTTAGATTCGAAACATTGATTACAGTGGAGTAGGTCCACGGACGCCAGGCGTTCGGCAGATCTGAGATAAGAGTTTATCACAACACGCGATGGGCGGGACCATTTGAAGATTTTGCTTTACAGAGAAACACTTTCAGAAAACTATAATTTATAGCGCAATTCAGTTGTAAGACGTTGCAATTACAAGTACAGTACACAGCAATATGACAGTGCGAAATAAAAACTAATTTTATTAAAGTATACAGTGCACGTGTTACATGTTTACGTGAAAAAGTCACCGGGGGGGCGAGTATAATCATACTGACAATAAATACGACAATATATGACAGATCAGCTTTCTCGCCTTACGTTTCTAGATTTATCCTGACGTTTAACTGGTTTCACGACAACAACTGAGACATAATGTCCTGTGTTACGGGTGAAACAGACAAAGGCCTATTCAGGCAGTAGAATCTACATAATTTATGATACCAACGCGTTGTGTGCCGTTTAATTCAACACATTATTCTTCATAACTAACGTTTCTTAACACTGTCAATAAAAAGGGTGTTTCTAAATAGTTTATAAACATATTTATATATTTTCATAATTCCCTAAACCTCCAGATTTAATGAAAAATAGAATAAGATGGTGAAATTGAAACCCAGATTTTAGAAAAAATTGAAATAGTATCCTTTTCTTCCCAGGCACAGAATTAATCTAATGTAATACAACCATTACCAAAAACCTCATATCGCCTACTTGTTTACTTTGAACCTTCAATTAAACAACATAAGGAATCATCAGATTTATTTTTGTCGGTGAATTTGCTTGCATTCCTTGTTTTGAGGATTTACATATTTTTCAGATTAAAATTTGCTATGGAAATGTATTCAAACCCAATCAGTATTGAGATTCTATGAAACATATCCCCGGAACTATACTTTTACAAATCGCAATTTAATAGTTTTTCTCGGAAATAAGAAATTACACAGCGTTAAAACTACAACTAAAGCGTACACAGGCAAGTAAGCCACACAATTATCTTACTTGGCCAAACATCATTGTTTGTCATAGTGAGTTTATATTTTGGTTTTTGCGGACATTTGCCATCACAGAGTATTAAAAACAAGTTCCAGGATGTCTCCAGATGTGGAGAATAGTAGAATTTTAAAATAACAGTAGTAACAGAGTTGTTTTTTATCTGTTATAAACAATTGAAAATTTAATCTCAAAATTACTTTCGTTGTCTCAATCTTATTTTACAGTAATAACCACCTATATCTCTATAAACAATTCAAATAAACTTTTAAAAGTATAAAATACAACCTAAAGCAGGAAGTCATCATGTAGTGTCTTGAAATTTCTATAAGATTAATTGAATACGAGCACGATGTATTTTGAAAGCGAAATGAAAAAGAGATCCATAAATTGGTGATATATTTGATGTAGACCGCGTTGCAAAAGCGGAACGAATACAAAGCGAGACATTTCTTTGTCCGCCAATTGACATTATTGAGAGGCGTTCACCAATTATTACTCGCTTTGTCTGCTGTTCCCTCAAAGTGTCTCTGGCGACTGTGTTTCATCCAACATAAAGATGTAATTGTTTAAAAAAAGCAATATAGACTTGTTTCAATTTAATAATTTTCTTTTGACTACATTTTTAACATTCAAATATTGTTTACTTACCTAATATAATAAATACTTTTTAAATATTTTTTTATCAAATAATTTCTTTTCATAATATGTGAGGCATTGAGGTTATTAACGCGTTTAGGTGTTTTCTTGTTACAACATATTTAACTACTTTTATTACCACAACGAGCACCGTTATCCCACGCATGAGTGGTATACATGCAATAGAGTGAAACACAGAAAAACGGGCATCCTAGATGTGACTTTTATTAGTAATTTCTTTCCTTCCATATACAAGAGGTAATCTGGCTTAGGTTTTAAACTGTACTTGAAAAAACAAACAAACGCTCAAATTATAATTACATATTGACATTTACAAACTTCGTTGCGTTTGTTGGGTGCATGTTAACGTACGGGTTGTGTTTTACACAAGGCTACAGGGATTCAATAAGGCGGTGTGTGAGGTGCAGCAGGATTCGTCCATTAGCAAATTGAACATTCACCGACCAAATGGGAGATTTAACTGGACACCTGGCGGCCTCAGCCCTCTTAACTGTTTCATGATTTCTTAAACGGAATCAGTTTTAACCTCTCTCGATCCACAGTTTTAGATATTTGAAATTATTAGAAAAAATATTACCCTGAAAACTGTCATCATTTCAAATCTTGTGTATCATGACTTACTCGAGTTTTGACATTAAAGCTGTCATTTTTATAATAATACAAGAATATTACTTGGTTCTAGTTGTCTTTAATTAAAAAGTACATACACTTAACACTTGACAAAAACACGAACACAACATAACACATGACCGGCTATACTTATTGAAAGATATTGAAAAATGACAGCTTTAATGTCGAATACTGAGTAAATTATAATACTCAAGATTAGAATTAATGACAGTTTTTAAGGTATGTAACCTTTTTGCTATTGGTTGAAATCAATTCAAGAGGAGTAAAATGAATAAATTTGCAATTAATTCTAATTTGGTTTTGTAATATATTGTCACTTTTGAGTATTATCGTTTATAATTCGTATAACATTTAAAAGTACGTTTAAAATAATTAATCTTAGAAAAAATTTATTTAGTATCATATTATTAATAATTATTTTCAAATTGTTATTTTCAGTCATCAATTCGAGGTATTTTTGATACTGTATTATGAGACAGGCCAAAATTAAATAATTATTAATACCGAAACCTTATGTGGAGTAAGGTGTACGCCTTTCTACATACAGTAATCAAAAATCGATATCAGTTTGATATCACTTCAAAAAATTAAGGGGGGTTTTAGAAATTGAAAGTGCAAGATCATAAAGCCTACCATGAAAATCCTTGCAATGAGTGCTTCTCAAGCTTGTAGCTGATCAACTTTGTTGATAGGAATCCCAATAATTATTTGCTTTAAGATTTTGCAGTGGGTCAAAATACAAAGCGTAGCGTAGCTTTGAGAAGCTACGTGAGACACTCATAAATCAGCTAAAGCGTCGCATCGGCGAGGTATCTTGGTTTTAACATAGATCTATGAGAAGCCCCTACCAGAGAAAGAGTAAATCTTAATTTACGAGGATTAATTAGAATGTTCCCAGTTTACGTAAGAGAAATGGTCGTCATTAAGGAGACAAATTTTTTTGTTGGGCGTGAACCTATAGTGTATTAAGCTGTATAAGTATGCTTCAAGTTGTTGAATACCTGTGCAAATTTAACACAACTTGCATTCTGGTACCAACACCTTAGCGAAAGATAGTTACCTGTAGCTTGTCTAAATTATAACATTATTGCTAATACACTTAAAATGTTCAGATAAAAGCACAAAAGTTATGTGTGTATTTATTCCCATTACGTATCGCAACGGATTAATAAACATTTTTTACTCAGTATAAAATGGAGCCCTGAGGAGCAGCGTAACCCAGAGCCCCGTGTCTGGGGCAGGTCTTGTAGAACGGTCGATAGTATCGCATGCGACTCGTGAACGCGAGTGTCGATGTAAATAACTTGTAGATGGAACCTGAGCTGATCAAGCTGGCTGCTTTTTTCGTGTTACGAAATTATCCAGTAAACATGAAGTAGTCAGTCACTTATCACTTAAGTGTTATTAAACTTACTTTTGGAAAATTGTTCCTGTAAATATATTTATAAAAAAAACATCACTTTAAATCATATGTACTGTTACATACAAGTAAGAAAATAGAAACATACATTTGCTATTGGATATTTAATCATTTAACAAATGCCAAGTATTAAAAAAATATTTTCATTACAACCTCATAATAGCTAAAGAAAATGTAAGTGTGCGTTTTTTTGTACTTAAAGTGTCACTCACAATTCTGTCAACTCTGACTCTGATCACACAGAAAGGTTTTTAATTTTTTGCACACCGTATTGGTAAAATAATCAGAATCCTGACTATCATAATTCTAACTCTAGTCTTACTCTTCCTTTTGGGCAAACCTGAGAGGGGGTTTTAATGGCTTCAGTGAGATTTATCGCTATAAAGGAGAGGTTGAGTTCAGGTCAGGCTTGAATAGGCTTTCTTTGGTGAAACCTCTAAGATTTCAATTAAAAATCTCATACTTTTTAGTTCGCATATGACACTTAATACATACGTAATACGTTAATGAAAAAAAATTTACTAATTAAATAAACTACATAAGGTTGAAAAGGTTTTAACAACCTTTTTTATAATAATGTAAAAATTTTGCATTCCGTTCGTCGCGATATTTAAATCACAATTTGTCCAGCAATTGCTGGTACAAATGTAAATTATCAAACTTATTCCAGCTATTGATTTTGTCAATTGAATAATGAGTACCTAGCGTGGTAAACACTAGAACTGCAATGAAGATTAGGACTTTGTTATAATGTTCTGCTCCGTGTCGTTAGCTTTATGAACTAGCAGTAAAGTTTTAAGCTGTTCCATTATCAAAATCAGAAACTTTAAGAAAAGTTCCTTGATTTATTTGTGCGCTTTTATATTTAATATTTAAGTTGGTTTATTACTATGGCAAAAAACCTATGGTAAAATGATTTTCCTTATTTGTTTTGTAATTTTTTGAAACTACTTTTCAAAAGAAAAATTATAATTAGATTTTTTTTATTTATTTCCAGTAAAGTACAACATGTGATTGACAATATAAAGCATAATATACACATTATCAGACAATAATTAAAAAGGATGCCTAATATTCACAACTTCACATATAATTGGTTTTTAGCGTTTTTTGGAAGTTTATTATTTGAAATGAAACACAATATCAATATCTGAAAAAAATCTGTGTAGTAGGGAGCAAATAATAATGTTTTAGTTTCTCTTTATTAATCTAACAATATACTACTACCAGCAACTATATAGTAAGAGTTTTTTTCCCAGTCTGTTTAAAAAACACACAAAACCCTTGGAAACTAAATTGGTTACCTCAAGTAGAGTAATATATTTTTGTCAGGACTTAGAATATTTCCATTTTTGACATGACATTCTTGTTGTATTTAATTTTTGTAAGGCTATCTGCATTTATATATATATATATTCTGCAAAAACTTTTGCTTATTCTATAGCGGCATTTTTCGTTAATAAATAGATATAAAATTCCGTATTTTTTAATTTTTGCCTTTTCTTGTTTTTTCTGAGTTGAATGGTAACGTACTTCCAAAAATCATCATGTTGGGGCCTAGCCAACAAAGCAAATTTAATTAGGAACTGTGAATTGCTTTTACCACAGGTATGACAGATTCACATTTATTTTGCACTAGCGGTTACCCGTGGCTTCACTCCCTATTAAAAATTACATTATGACATTGATGTAATGAATCGGAAGGAACTGAAAAATATATATATGGAATGTGTAAAATCGAGATCTGGTATTGTGTCGTGGCAGATTCTAGTGCTTTTTATGTACTACATCTATCAAGGGATTTGTTGCACTGAAGTTCTTTGTATTAATATTATATTGATATACCATTTTCTTCTGTCCTCTTACAATTTTTATAAGTCAACGAATAAATGGTCCTCTCCATCTGACAGTTTTATCTGTGTGCAAAGTTTGTAAAGAGAATTTTACGTCTTCATTTTGCATTAGGGGCCCAAAGAAGTATTTTCCAATCGGGTGTTAGCCACGCAAGTGGTACGTTCTTCGGCTATGACGTCATCAATATGGCGGACAAGCAATTAATTTTTGAAATGCGTGTATTTCGAATACTACTAGTCAGATCGGGGAAAAACGTTTTTTGTTGGAAAGGTTATTTTTCATGCCAATCGACTTACATTTACACATTTTTTTATCACCATAACTTTTTATTAACAAAAGTCTTTTTGATAAACCTATCACTAAAATTCCGTATATAACATTTTAACCGGAAACGTGATGGAAACATTGATGTGGTAAACCTTTTAGAGAATTTTAAAACATAAAAATAATACCATATGATGCTCACCATATGATACCATATAAATTACTTGAATAATAAAGTGACGATACTGGATTGTAAAAACACGGAATTTTCCACATGGAGACCAATAGTAGACAGTGTTTTTGTACAAGTCAGTTGAAGAGAATTTTGCTGATTTTTTTTTGGAAAGTGTCTAAAGAAGTGTTTCCCACTTGGGTGTCAAGAATTCTCTTAAAACGTTTTCCGGATATGACGTTATTAACTTGGCGGAAAATTCATGAACAAACAAGGTCCTATTCAACATACTATTTGTGCGTTTGAATAACACTATTTTTGTTTGAAAGATAACATTTAAGGCTACAATTTTTGTGTTTGAACATTTATTCTATTCTTAAGAAATATTCTGAAATTTTCAGAAACCCTAGTTTTCATACATTATTTATTCTATTTTTGCGCATAAATGTTTCAATGAAAGAACTATCAAAATATCATATTTTGTACGGTTAACGAAGGAAACTCGATAAAACTCATAAAAGTAACGAATTTCCCGTGTTTACCATGGAAATTGTTTCAATCTTAGCCAAACTACTCTTCTGAGTGAATTTCAGATAAAAGTATTTTATTGATTTATTTTTTAGAAATTTCCAAAGCATTGTTTTCTACTTTGGTGCCAAGAATACACCTTAAGTGTTTTCCAAAAGCCATTAACAAAAATGCTCTATTTCACATCCAATTTGTCAGATTTCAAAATACTTTCTTGTTTGAAAGTTAATTTTTAGTGCTGATTTATTTAAATTTACGTATCTACTTTTTCAATGTTCAAAATACCCCTGCTCCTATTTATTAAGTAAATTTTGTACAGCACTTCTTTCTGCTTGTTTTGAAATATCAATCCCAAACTGTCCCCAAATGAAGGTAGCAAGTACTTCATTTTGAGTGGGTGGCAATTTTCAACTCCCACCTTGGATCTGACATATTGGATACAAAATATTTTTCTTAAATATAAGTTCCTGTTCTAACCCATCATAATAAATTAGATGATAAAAAATAGTAAAAATCTAATGATTTGATCCATGATAAAACTACTCCATGATTTTTTCAGAGGAATCTAGAGAAATTAAACAGGGAGAGGGAAAAGGTCCAACCTTCAACTAACTTTTTAATACGTCATTGAAGAAAACCCATACTCGGTACACCTTTACAACATGAAAACTGCACTTTTCCTTTTGCTCAGTCCCGTAAGTGCACTTCATAGTCTGCATGTGACTAAAAAACTACCTCTTTGAAACTTACCAGAATTTAGTTTCAGTAAATAACCACAGAAGATAGCACGCTCTTTAGGCTTGAACATAGGCTGTAGAAGTCGAATTATACATAAAAAAAGGAATTCGTCAAATTATTGTGAAATATATAAGGCAACTTAAAGAAAAAATGACGACTTCCTCTGCCGAAACAATGATGCCACATTTTGAGTTTAATATCAAAATGATAAAGTATAAAAACTATTGAAAGATTGAACTTAAGCTAAATGTAATTTTTATTTATTACAATAAGGGTAACTTATTGCAACTTACTGCTCAGAGATAAAGACTAATTGTAAATCAGAAAAAATATTAAAGTGTGCACTTTGCACATGGACCTCCTAGAAAAACTTCCGTTATCCTGCTGTTGTGTGAGAAGACAACCAAATTAAAAAACCTAGTGCTTGGATGATGAATAATGGATGTGTGTTTTGTTCAGTTTCTGTGGCCTAGTTTAGGTGAATTCTTTAAATTTCAATTGAAAAGGCTAATTTAATTAATAAAGGTGAGGCTGACTAATTAAAGCCATACAATTTATTAAAACCGTAGGTGAGTTTCTCACGAACAGAAATAATATTAAAATGCGCAATTTGCGCATAGGCCCCCTAGTAGTACATATTACCTGAGAAACAAACAAAAACAATCATAAAATGATTACGTAAAATAAATCAAATTGTAAATAAGCTGTAACACCTTTTTCATTAGGGGAAATAACTACTATCATATTGATTGAATGAAATTTCAAAATGTAAACGAAAGGTCTCCTACGACATTTATATGGAAATTGTGTAAAACTTTAACCACACTAAAAATCGCATTCAAATTTCAAATTTAAAAAATCGTTCTGAGCGGATTCCTACGTTCTAAAAGGATCGTCTATGCAAAAGTTCCAAAGTTCTAGGTCAAGAAGATTGGTATTTGCGATGATACAGAGTTGCCGTGGGCGGCAATTTGACAAATATATATTAGATTTAATGATAATTTTGTTTAAAAAAATAAACCTATTTCCATTACTTCTGGAAATGTACTAAATCCATCGAGCACGAAGCCTGTAAAGCTGGAGACAGGCGGAACGTGCTGCCTCTGACACTTTCAATTTGCACTGCCGTTTCGGTAATTATCTTCGTGAACCTTGCAAGACGGGTATTTTGACAAGCAATGTTTATTTTATTTATGTATTATTTCCTTTTTCCCTTTTATCATCAAAATATTTTATGTTGAATATTACATACTAAATTTTCTTTATTTATTAGTTCGGAATTGCTTGCTTTGAAGAGATTCATCATAACCAAAATTTATGACACCAAAAATTATAAAATTATTTTTAATAAGATTTCTCCTTTTCAGCACATGCACGTCTTTCCTATTTTACCAAAACAAAAGTTACTAACGTGCCAGAAACATTAAGGGTTTAATAATGAGACACTATTGTGAAAACGTAACATAAACTATATTCTTACAGTTCCAAATATTTTACAACGAACGTACGGTACTATAATGTATTAATCAGCACGTACAATGTAGCACAGCTCACCTACGCTAGTACAGTAACTTGAACACTGCGCTGTGATCGACTTAGACTAACAGTGACGCTACCAGTCTGTCGCCACCACCGCCAGCGGCGACCAGGAAGACATAGATGCTTGAGTATGAGGCCGAAAGCCCCGGTCGACCCTCCCCCCACACAACTGCCTTGGTACCCGGTCCACAGTAATTACAACATGGAAAATTATCAGCATTGTATGGTGTTTATCAAAATTTAATCCCAATGTATAGCTTAAAACAAAAATAGGTTAAGTATTTTTACTCTCGTTACAGCTTTTTTTTCCAAAGTTAAGTAATCAAATTTTCTATAAACATTTTATAATAAACCTATGTAAGATTTGAACAAAAAAATTAAATTCCAATAAATTTGATTAGGACTTTTTGGTATGTGGATATCACTTCTTCAGTGGCAAATTTAATATTTATTAGAGGTGGCGAAACGAAAAGCCAAAATTTATTGGCTTAAGCTTTAAATAATCTTGATATCTCTTAGAGTTTATAAAAGAGTTAAAGTGCTAAACTTAATAAAAAACTTGATTGGAAGAAAATAATTGGGTATTATTTTTGTGGCCTCTTAGGTCTAGTGTTCATATTAGGTTTAAACGCTGATAACTATAAAGCTAAGACTTAAAACCTCTTAAAATACGAAGGCAGCATAATCTTTAAAAGCCTGATTAATTCAGGGTAGTATAACTAGAATAAATCATAAGTACACACTCAGCTGTAACAGGATAAGTGAATAAAATATTGGATTTAATTCTGCAGGGAAAGCAGAGTGAGAAGGAGAAATCGACCATTTTGTTTGAAATATATTTACATAGATCTATATGTATATAAACTGGATATCACTTCTAATTACGTTACTGAATAAAATTGTCTGGCTACAATTTTTTAAACAACGTTTCTCACTGGAAACTGAACAAACTTATGAAAAACCTCTCATAAAAAAAATAAAAATAAACGCATTTCACTGATTTTTACGAGTCATTATGCAATTTTCAGAAGCTCGAATACCAATATTAAAACTGGTTTCTTTGTTCCATTTCTTCCTCAGTATGAAATCAAGTATAGAAATGACGTTTAAAATCAGGTTTGGGTTTTTTCATCATAAAACTACGTTGTATCGTGGTTATTCAAATCACCTTTAAATATTTTACTGTTTTACTTTGTGTGTGATATCTTATAGCTATTCAAAAGTTTATTAAATACAATTTAGTCAAATTATCCAGTAAAACCTTGGTCACAAACATAGTTTTACATTACCATAATCAAACTATGCATCTTAATGATCCTTACATTGGCTGAAGTCTAATTTATGTTTGTTGTAAATACCAGCATGATAAACAATTCAGTGTATTTGCATCGAAGTGAAACAATTTTGTTTACTAGTGTTTGAGTCAAGAATTGTTTATGTGCAGGAAATCCTTAGTTCAATTCTGAATATCGTTTTAGATTAATCCATCATACGGTTAAATATGTACACATATTTGAGAATAAAACCGGCAAAAGCTTCACATGTAGAGCTTTAATAAACAATGTCCAACATTATGTAAGCTCATAAAACACGCAGAACAAATTATTAAAAGATTTACTTCAAAATTACACATACGAAACAAAGTTGCAAACGACTTACCACTTATAAGCTTAACACTGTCATAAACAATATTTTGGATCTCTTACAAAATATTACTATGATACATATTCATTATAAAAATATCAATCCACAAATTCAAAATAACATGTACAATATAAAATCTTACAGTATGCGATATACACCACACGTAGTAACGTTAATCTAGAATAGACATTGTACGTAGTCACTGTTTGTAGTGATCCACAGACTAGAAGCAGACAGGAAAGGCGTACGAAGGTATTAGAGCACCATAAATCGTACCAGTATACAAAACATAGCTTATATATACAATAATCGAATGATTTACAGAACCGGGGCCGGTGGGCTATCAATTGGCAGAAACTTTGGCAAAGTCGAAAATCATGTCTTCGGTCCTACAGATCTATATATCACTCCGTTAAGTTAAAAATGGTCATAAACCATCCTGTTTAGGTACACTAGCAAGAATTACGTATCTAAATTCAACAATAGAATAAATTAGCTACTGATAGCCATGTAAGTTGCGATACTGTCTAAGTGATTGTTCTTACGTAGATTGCATGTATACCAACTCTCATGTACCGGGATCTATCTTGGGACTAACATCCTTATAATTATAAGAGGTCAACAATATCTTATGACATTTCTAAGCCTAATATATTTTAAAATCACTCTGTATTAATTGTTAATATTCTACTGATGCAATAAGGAAAACAATCTTAGCACGTATATAAGGTTTAAAATAAGTTTTATGGGTTCAATAATCGTACGCAGTACGATTTACTTACTGCATTATTGTCTTGAATCTTAAATTTAAGTATATTGACTTGATAGTGTACGAAATTCATCATCCCATTGGGAGCCCCTAGCGTGTTGCATTATAACTAACATTACGCGTTAAGAACTAACAAGTTATAAAAGGAAAAAATTAAGAGGAGAATTAAATTATGTGTAAATTATTTTAAGTTTGTTTGGAAGACAGGAAAGATAAAACTGTAGAAATGCCAAGTGATTGAGTCGCTACATCTAAACCAAATATACATTATAAACCTAACGGTACAGTTTTCGAATAAAAAACACACAACTAAATTTTGAAAAGTTAATCAGTTCCCAATGGTGTTAGGTTAAGTAGTATTAATCTTACTATAATTAGTCTTATATCTAAGACAGCTCTTTTAATTTAAAAGAAAGTAGGAAATATTCTTCTCCCTGAAGTGTTATCGATTTAAAATTAAATCATCATTATATCCCATGTTTCATCCTCCTGTTGAGGTGAAGCAGGAACAGAAACGTCAAGACGACCAGCGGGGATGCAGCGAACGTGGTGGCGGGACAACTGCTGGGCAGCATGACGGGCTCGGCCGCGGCCACCCCCACTGTGACAGTCAAAACATACGGTTCAATCTGTGTGAAAAGGATGAGAGGAATTAAGTTTTCACTGCACTTCGACGTAATCACCTGTTTTACAAACGTCATTTGGTGTTCGAAACCAGTTCTTTTCCGCCAGAGGGCCGAAAGACAGCTGATCGTTTATTTGCTTAAAACAATGTGAGGACATGACATAATCATACGGCATTGAATAGGTTCCAAAGAAATGATAGTTGTGATCACATGATTTTCATAGCTGTGTTTGTTAAAACCATGACAAAGAAATTGTATCGTCGCTCATCACCTCAAAGTTTTGTTTTCAAGTGTGTCAAATAAATAATCAGTTTTTTAAATGTTAAATGTTAAATGTCATAGGGTATATTTCCTTGTGAAGTGTGCTGAAAAATAGCTTTCGCATCTTGGCCGTAAGAGTTTTACAGCTCTCGATCGTTTCGAATTCTCGACTTCGTCTCGAATTAGGAACACGATCTCAAGCTTGCAAAACCTCATTTTCGGCCCTTGTGATGAAATATACTATTACGGCCTGAAAAAAACAGAAATTCGTACACTACGGAGTTTAAGTGACATCGCCAGAGAAGTGGAAGGCACAGTATAATTCAAATGTGGCTGAGGAGCTAAAAAAACAAAACTTCTACCAATATCCTAGTTACTCGAAGGCGATGGTAATAAATAGTCCACTGCTGAGGAAAGTAGTCCTTTCAGTTTTTGAGTTTAAACTTATTTACGCTTTGAAGAAAATACCCAGAAAATACCTTTTGTATATCTATATTATCAAAAGATAGATCTATATAATTAAATCTATATTATGTACATCTATATTATATTAACTTTCTTTAGCTACGTAGAAAGTTTGTAGACGATAAGGTTTTTTTGTTTTGAGACTTACCCCCACATATTATACATTCAAACACGCGTCTCTGTGTGCGGATGTGCAAAATGGCCTTAGATTTTTAACTTGAAATAAGCGCGAAAATTTTAAAAGGAAGTTTTGTTTTGACAGAAGCGAAAATGTAAACAAAAAATCATCTGATCAGCTGTGCAGGATTCTGCACTGTTCTAGCGCTGTAGTTTTTTTATACTATTTCAATCAAGATTTTCTGCATGGATGTAAACAAACTCCAAAACCTCTAGCTTCAAAGTTCAATATTAATGATTCGGATGTAATGTGAATTAATAAAAGGAAATCAATCATAAAATAAAAGGAAAATCATGAAATGGAATTAAATGGCTGCTCAAATAGTGATTGCTTGTTACAGCCACTGACGGGCTGGAACACTGCGAGTGATGTTTGATTGCTGAAGCAGACTGAGATATAAAACGCCATCAGCTGTGATTGATCCGTTACAGAGACGAGTCGCGTGCAACGCCAACGCCACCTTTGTTCCTGATTTGTGTTACTGCTCGAAACGATCCCCTCGTAGAATGTTTAATAGCAAGCAACAATACAATTTGAAAGTGTTTACAATTTAAAGATGTTTAATATATTATTTTAAAAACGATGTATTTCAAATTATTTCTTCCTTAAGATTGAAATTATTATTAAAATAATCTTTATAAACCATTTTATAGTCAATAGAATAAAGGTTTTAACCATCATGGTTATGATTCATCATCGTGAATTCTACCTTAAATGATCCTACCTTAAAGGAGGACTCAAATGATATGGAAATTGAACTACCTTAAGAATCATTAGAACCAGGTATGTTAAAAAAAGCACATTACACATTTTGGATTACGGACTTAAGGCGCAGATTAATTATACAGCGCAATGGCAACGAGTGGAGCGTCACCGAGGAGTAAATAAGAAATCATGGAATAGAAAGGGTACATTTTATTACTAGGGCCTAAAGTAATGCTTTTCTGCAATAAGCCGTGGTTGAAATATGACCAAGTAATGAAAAGCAACTTTAGGCCAGCGTTTTGAACTATATTATGCTCAACATATTATGCTATGTTGCTCAATATATTATGCTAATTAATTAAAAACAAAACTTGACTGCTTGGTAACCTCAATAACTTGCTCCTAAATTATAATTACCTAATTAATTTTTGTATGTGTTAAGTTGTTTTTGTTGTGTGTTCAAAAAAATTTCACAACCAACAATAATGCAACAATTAATGACATCGGTGTAGAAATAATCGATTATTCTTCTCGATAACATCAATAACTCTCCATCAACGATGACGTACACACAATTACAGTTTTACAACATGATAAAAACGAACAGCATAGGGCCTCGACATTAACTGATTCTTATTTAAATCTAGAGTAGAAAAGAGCACCATTATGCCAATAACTCCGCAAAAACTGCAGATTTCACAAAGGTGCAAAGGAAAAAGTATTTTATCCTCGTTTTTAACATCTGATGTCTAACAGGTGTCTTTTAAAATTTTTTTAATAACATTACTTGAAGTATTTATTCCAATTTGATAAGAAAAAAAATTTTCATCAATCAAGTTTTTATTTATGTGCGTCAACAAACATTATAAACGGAGAAAGTTTCATTAAAAACCAAGAATAAAAACTTAAATTTACTTTAGTTATAACGGGAAAATTTTTTCACTTCATATTGGTGACATTTTACCATTCTTACAACAGTTAATTATATTTCCTCCCAATGCACGGTTACCTCTGAGCACGTAGCGGCGGTGGTCGGCGTAGTCCGTGTGCCGCACGTGGTGCCCCATGAAGCCGGGGATGGTGGAGAGGCATGTCAACTCCAGCTCTGGGACGTGCTCCTCCTTCACCTCCAGGCTCAGCTGCACCGTCACCGAGGACGGCCTCTGCTCCGGGAACGTCCTGATCCACTTCTCGTCCGCCTGGAACGGTCCACAAGGCAGGGTTAGCGAGGGTGAACACTGCACCGTCACCGAGGACGGCCTCTGCTCCGGGAACGTCCTGATCCACTTCTCGTCCGCCTGGAACGGTCCACAAGGCAGGGTTAGCGAGGTGAACACTGCACCGTCACCGAGGACGGTCTCTGGTCCGGGAACGTCCTGATCCACTTCTCGTCCGCCTGGAACGGTCCACAAGGCAGGGTTAGCGAGGTGAACACTGCACCGTCACCGAGGACGGCCTCTGCTCCGGGAACGTCCTGATCCACTTCTCGTCCGCCTGGAACGGTCCACAAGGCAGGGTTAGCGAGGGTGAACGCTGCACCGTCACCGAGGACGGTCTCTGCTCCGGGAACGTCCTGATCCACTTCTCGTCCGCCTGGAACGGTCCACAAGGCAGGGTTAGCGAGGTGAACACTGCACCGTCACCGAGGACGGTCTCTGGTCCGGTAATGTCCTGATCCACTGCTCGTCCGCGTGGAACGGTCCACAACGCAGGGTTAGCGAGGTGACCGCTGCACCGTCACCGAGGACGGCCTCTGCTCCGGGAACGTCCTCATCCACTGCTCGTCCGCCTGGAACGGTCCACAAGGCAGGGTTAGCGAGGTGAACGCTGCACCGTCACCGAGGACGGCCTCTGCTCCGGGAACGTCCTGATCCACTTCTCGTCCGCCTGGAACGGTCCACAAGGCAGTGTTAGTGCGGTGAACGCTGCACCGTCACCAAGGACGGCCTCTGCTCCGGGAACGTCCTGATCCACTGCTCGTCCGCCTGGAACGGTCCACAAGGCAGGGTTAGCGAGGTGAACGCTGCACCGTCACCGAGGACGGCCTCTGCTCCGGGAACGTCCTGATCCACTTCTCGTCCACCTGGAACGGTCCACAAGGCAGTTTAGTGCGGTGACCGCTGCACCATCACCGAGGACGGCCTCTGCTCCGGGAACGTCCTGATCCACTGCTCGTCCGCCTGGAACGGTCCACAAGGCAGGGTTAGCGAGGTGAACGCTGCACCGTCACCGAGGACGGACTCTGCTCCGGGAACGTCCTGATCCACTGCTCGTCTGCCTGGAACGGTCCACAAGGCAGGGTTAGCGAGGGTGAACGCTGCACCGTCACCAAGGACGGAATCTGCTCCGGGAACGTCCTTATCCACTGCTCGTCCGCCTGGAACGGTCCACAAGGCAGGGTTAGCGAGGTGAACGCTGCACCGTCACCAAGGACGGCCTCTGCTCTGGGAACGTCCTGATCCACTTCTCGTCCGCCTGGAACGGTCCACGCACCGTCACCGAGGACGGTCTCTGCTCCGGGAACGTCCTGATCCACTTCTCGTCTGCCTGGAACGGTCCACAAGGCAGGGTTAGCGAGGTGAACGCTGCACCGTCACCGAGGACGGTCTCTGCTCCGGGAACGTCCTGATCCACTTCGCGTCCGCCTGGAACGGTCCACAAGGCAGGGTTAGCGAGGGTGAACGCTGCACCGTCACCAAGGACGGCCTCTGCTCCGGGGACGTCCTGATCCACTGCTCGTCCGCCTGGAACGGTCCACAAGGCAGGGTTAGCGAGGTGAACGCTGCACCGTCACCGAGGACGGCCTCTGCTCCGGGAACGTCCTGATCCACTGCTCGTCCGCCTGGAACGGTCCACAAGGCAGGGTTAGCGAGGTGAACGCTGCACCGTCACCGAGGACGGCCTCTGCTCCGGGAACGTCCTGATCCACTGCTCGTCCGCCTGGAACGGTCCACAAGGCAGGGTTAGCGAGGTGACCGCTGCACCGACACCGAGGACGGCCTCTGCTCCGGGAACGTCCTGATCCACTGCTCGTCCGCCTGGAACGGTCCACAAGGCAGGGTTAGCGAGGTGACCGCTGCACCGTCACCGAGGACGGCCTCTGCTCCGGGAACGTCCTGATCCACTGCTCGTCCGCCTGGAACGGTCCACAAGGCAGGGTTAGCGAGGTGACCGCTGCACCGTCACCGAGGACGGCCTCTGCTCCGGGAACGTCCTGATCCACTTCTCGTCCGCCTGGAACGGTCCACAAGGCAGGGTTAGCGAGGTGAACGCTGCACCGTCACCGAGGACGGCCTCTGCTCCGGGAACGTCCTGATCCACTGCTCGTCCGCCTGGAACGGTCCACAAGGCAGGGTTAGCGAGGTGACCGCTGCACCGACACCGAGGACGGCCTCTGCTCCGGGAACGTCCTGATCCACTGCTCGTCCGCCTGGAACGGTCCACAAGGCAGGGTTAGCGAGGTGACCGCTGCACCGTCACCGAGGACGGTCTCTGCTCCGGGAACGTCCTGATCCACTGCTCGTCCGCCTGGAACGGTCCACAAGGCAGGGTTAGCGAGGTGACCGCTGCACCGTCACCGAGGACGGCTTCTGCTCCGGGAACGTCCTGATCCACTGCTCGTCCGCCTGGAACGGTCCACAAGGCAGGGTTAGCGAGGTGACCGCTGCACCGTCACCGAGGACGGTCTCTGCTCCGGGAACGTCCTGATCCACTGCTCGTCCGCCTGGAACGGTCCACAAGGCAGGGTTAGCGAGGTGACCGCTGCACCGACACCGAGGACGGCCTCTGCTCCGGGAACGTCCTGATCCACTGCTCGTCCGCCTGGAACGGTCCACAAGGCAGTGTTAGCGAGGGTGAACGCTGCACCGTCACCGAGGACGGCCTCTGCTCCAGGAACGTCCTGATCCACTGCTCGTCCGCCTGGAACGGTCCACAAGGCAGGGTTAGCGAGGTGACCGCTGCACCGTCACCGAGGACGGTCTCTGCTCCGGGAACGTCCTGATCCACTTCTCGTCCGCCTGGAACGGTCCACAAGTCAGGGTTAGCGAGGGTGAACCTCGGTAAGAGGGATTAGGATAAAATGAATCCCGTTATCCTTGTAAACTACCTACTAGAGGCTTGAAGGGGCTAATAAGCCCCTAAGCATTTACTATACCTAGTACAAAATACCTTCTTAGAAAATAAGCTTTAGGATCCACAAAATTATGATTATATCAGTAGTGCAATAGTGGGGCTGCTGGCCCAATCAAACTTTGACAGGCAGTCAATTTTTTGACAGCTACTTCCGGTCACGTGACCGGAAGTGACGTCATCAGCTGTGACGTAGCTGTGACGTGTTTTTGGTGGGTATTTAAAGTTTAAATGCCCTGCTGTGCTGGGTATTTAAATTTTAAATGGCCGGAAGTGTGTCAAGGTCTTTTGGGGGTGTTTTTAAAAAAGATCTTGCATTTTCGGAAAATCCGAAAATGCAAGATAATTTTTGTTTCTTTTTACAAACTGTTGTTTTGTTGATTTTCACGTCTGTTAAAATACCATGTAAAAAATGGAATTGACAAATTAACAAGAAAATATCCTGCTACAAAGTATCCAAATAAAGATGCAATTACATAAACATAAACTTTAAAATATAGCGAATGTTCTTCCTTTTTATCTGTTAGCATTTCCTGAACAAGGTAACCAAAATTGTAACCACATAAAAATGAAAGTAGGCAAATAATAAATTTCGACGGGTTCACAAAAACCAAGTTGTAAAGTAGCGAATTTCTTTCTTCTTCCATTGTTGAATTTTTAGTCGAAACCAATTAATGATAACATTATTGCTTGCGCATCAGAACTAACAGTTGATGAAATTTCATTTACTTGTAGACTTGTAGTAGTTTCATTTGTAGTAGGTAATTGTTCGGAAGTTGGTGTAGATGTAGAAGAAACAGTATTATATTGAAGCTCAGAGTCCATGTGTGCTCGGGTAAAGAGCTGAAGCTTTAATGACGTGTGGTAGCCGTGTCCTACTGTGCATCAGGAGTTGTTGGTGGTGGGGGGTCGTTTGTTTCTTGCACTGAAATGTAGATGGAATCATAACTTTCTGGAGGATGTACTAAAATTTGTTGTATAGGATCTGCATCAATAGGAAAACTTTGCGTTTCAATGCAAAGTCCATCTTTAATAAAAGAAACATATAAAACAGAACTCATGTTTATTTAGATGTTTACTCTGCCGGTTCTACTAGCAAACTGATGTGTCAGTATCGGCGTTGCAACCTCCCTTGACATGTGCAGCTCGGAACATCTGCCCTCCCCCCACCACCATGAGAGACTCCTCGCAATTTTTGGATTTGTAGTGTTAGTTCTAACGTAGGTGTTGTAGGGTGAACATCTCAGTACTAAACAATTGTTTTTAACATTAGGCTTAAAATACTTATTTAACTTTGTACAAGTTACAATATTTTTGAAGATGCTACTTTATTATATTACTTTAATACTTAGCTATAATATTTAGTTAAAGAAATCGAAACTGTAGTTGCGATTAAAATAGAAACATGGTTTCTTAACATTTGCCTTAAAAAGATTTGTAACAAAATATCGTAAGAAAATTTTTACAACATATTTGAATTAATATGTTTGCAAACCCTATCATGCGAGTTTTAAAAGATAAACGAGACTGAGTGGGCCGGGTTTGACCTCGCATGCTTTCGCTTGTTGCCGACCAGTTAGCAATACAACTGGTTGACCTTGCGCCGCACTTTCGCTTGCGGCCGGCCGGCGAATACAGGTCGTCGTCCTTGTTGCATCACCCGGCACACCTGTCCTTGATTGCTTAACACACTCTACACTCTACACTCGACAAGTTATTCTTTCCTTTGCCACCGTCCTAACAACACCTACTTCAATTTCACAATGAACCGCTCCGAGTATACCGAGATTTGGTATAACTGGTTTTCCTATCTTCAACTGCTTGGGGTACGAATTATTCAATCGAACAACAATCGTGATTGGTATGATGTTACAACCACTATTGCTCGAAAACCTTTTCAGCAAGTTTGGAAAAACATTCTTACCGGCACCAAAATTCGCACCGAACCACCCAAAATTCGCACCAAACCACCTATATCACCTGTATCTTCAAACGTACCCCAGCAAAAATTTCATCTAAAAAAACTGAAACTTAACCGAAAATATGAAATCCTAAGACATTTATCTTCTTCTATTTTCATTTTTAATTCTGAAAAAACCAAAATTTATGTCATTGACATTCCCAAAAAAATTCCTATTCCCCTTAACCCTCGACACTTGATAATAAATAAAAAAGGTGCCAAGTTAAACATAAATATTACCGAGTAAAACCTTTTCCCACCTCCAAAGTCCACCCTGGTGGCAAAAAAAAGGCCCTTCTAAGGGCCGACCTAAGACTTTCAAATTTAGGCTTAAGTTTAAGCCTCAACCCTTGGTGACTAACAAGGGGTGGTTTGTGAAAGCCCCTATGGGACTTAGAGGTACACGGACCTCTTGTTAGTCACCAAACGTTAAGGCTTTAGCGAAAGCTCCCCGCTATTGACTCAACCTTTGGGACTTAGAGTTATGTGAACCGCTTGTTAGTCACCAAGGGTTGAGGCTTTAGCGTCCAACCCTTTGTGACTTAGTGGTACACAGACCACTTGTTAGTCACCAAGGGTTGAGGCTTTAGCGAAAGCCCCCCGCTATTGACTCAACCTTTGGGACTTAGAGGTATATGAACCGCTTGTAGTCACCAAGGGTTGAGGCCCTAACTTAAGCCTAAATTTGAAAGTCTTAGGTGGCCCTTAGAAGGGCCGATTTTGCCACCAGGGTGGACTTTGATTGAGGAGGGGAAGGAATATAAGGTTTAATTTAATATATTTATTCTCAATTTTCCACCCTCCGCTGTTACTAGTAAAAATTTTGGATCTGTTGGGACAAGTGGTGGTTTGGTTTTTGGAGTTGTGAGGATATAAATTTTCGTCCTCTCCTCGTTGTAGATATAAATTTTGTTTTCTTCAATTCTGTACAGGTTATATTTTTTGTTTTTCTTTAATTCCTTTAGCCTGATGTTCTTTACTGGTGCGGGATGAATTGTTTGGGGGGTGGGGGTTTCTTTGATTGGTGCGGGTTGAATTTGTTGGGGGGTAGAAGAAGGGTGCAGTCCGCACAACTCCATCCAGTCTTCAGTTAAAATATCGTCACAAATTGGAGCGATCGGAATGTCTTCAATTTGCGGCGTTGATGTTTCTGTAACTGGTGTGGGATTCTGAAATAATTGGGGTTGATCTTCATTAAGAGCATCAGCTATTATTTCGTTAATGGAGGAGGAGAGGACGGGAGAAGTTTGTTTTTTTTGAAGAAAATCAGTCGAAATAGAAGAAAGGTCAATAGATACCGGAATTGTAGTTGGTTTCTGCTGCAGAGGTTTCTGCAGCAGACTCAGGAGAATGGGGGTAGATGAAGAAGATGCAGAGGAGTTCATGTTGATATAAAAAGAATAATAAAATGGATAATATAATGAAATAGGAAAAATGGTTAAAAAACGTGGGAATGGATAGTAACAGCGATGGTGGCGAGTGGCAGAATAACACAAGGCGGGCGAATGGGGTTCTTATAGGCAGCAGACACAACAACCTTGTAGTCAAGGTAGTGAAAGCTGAGGCTAGCGACCAGGTCCAAGTAGGCCAGACGAAGTTGTGAGAGCGGTGGCTAGCGACCCGGCCAAGGCTACCGGCCCCGGCAGAGCGACACGTTGACCTACTAGTCAAGGCTCGCTAGCGAGGTCGAGTCTCGAGCTCGCTGATATAAGCAAGCGCGCAACGTTTCTCTTTGGCATTACGGTGAAGGTGTAACTGGTCCGCTTACGTGGAGGGTTATGCTGTAACGTAATGTTCGCCATGGTGTGTGGGATGGCTTATGTCAAGCACACACTGCGTTCGGCTATTGTGGGAGAGGCGCCCTCCTATAATAGTCGGTCGCAATGGCAATCCACCTACCTTTCCATTTCCTGCGTGGTTTAATTGTCAGGGTTAATATTACGGTGAGGTGTGTGAGTTCGCTTACGTGATGATCACACCGTAACTGTAATATTAAGTTAGGTGTAATATTATAGGGAGGTGTGTGAGTTCGCTTACGTGATGATCACACCGTAACTGTAATATTACATAGTATAAGATAGAATAGGGGGAACGTTAGGTAGGGGTTAAGATATGATAGGGCGGTGAGGTGTGTGAGTTCGCTTACGTGATGATCACACCGTAACCGCATGCATGATAGCATTTAAGGGGTAGCATAAGTTATAATAAAGTAGTATAGAAATAAAGTAGTAGAATAAGGTAGGGACCCCACGCTTCCCCACCCCCCTTTTTTTTATAATTTTTAAATGACCTTGACCTAGTTTTGATTGTTCTACTTTCGGACTTAGAATTATTTTAAATGACCTATTTTTTAGACTTAGATATTTTAATTTCAAAAGACTTACTTGTTTGACTTATATATTGATTGATTTTAAAACTCTACTTTTGAGACTTAAATATTTTGTTAAAGTTTTAAATAACCTAAGATTTTAGTTTTGTGTTGTATCTTTTATTAAATAATTATTATTTTTAACATTTGGGTTTTTGTAAATGTTTTAATTTCTGTTGATGGTGAGTTT
Organism: Flexamia atlantica; assembly: GCA_035578135.1. NCBI lineage: Eukaryota > Metazoa > Arthropoda > Insecta > Hemiptera > Cicadellidae > Flexamia > Flexamia atlantica. The sequence goes on along the minus strand of JAQJVK010000011.1, from coordinate 3,125,317 downwards.
AGTTTTCGCGTTGGTTATTAATATTTTTGAGTTTTTGCGTCATAACTTTTATACCGTTGGTTTAATCAAAAAATGTTACTGGACCTTTTTTGTTTGTCTTTTAATTCCGCTTAATTTGACTACCCGCACGATAGATTTGGAGCATTTTTTGTTATATCCCCCCCCCTCCCCCCGCGAAACACCCCCCCACCCCCCCCTCCCCCCTCCCCCCCACCCCCCCTCCCCCCTCCCCCCTCCCCCCCTCCCCCCCCTCCCCCCTTCCCCGCGGAAACCCCTCTCCCCCCTCCGGCAAAACCGGTTACTTGATTTCGTCGCCGTTCAACTTTAGAACTGCGTCGCCGTACACGATGGCAGTGGATATAACAAAAATGCTCCAAATCCATCGTGCGGGTAGTCAAATTAAGCGGAATTAAAAGACAAACAAAAAAGGTCCAGTAACATTTTTCGATATAACCAACGGTGTAAAAGTTATAACGCAAAAACTTAAAAAATGTACATTTTCTATTATTTTTTACTTCGTATATTTCTTAACTATAAAAATTAGGTCAAGGTCATTTAACTTTAAGCGGAAAAAAGAGAGGAACAGTGTTATTAATTAACACTGTTCCTCTCTTTTTTCCTAAAAGGCAGGGAAAGAAGTTCCGTTAATGTCTATTTTTTATGTGGCAGAATCATATCCATCATCATCATCTGTTTCGTTTTGAAAGTTGATGTAACTAACATCAACCCAAAGATAATGATATCCTTGTTCGAAAGCCATAGTATCAATATATGATTCCACTGTTGAAAACCAATTAGGATCTATTAAAGGGTTGATTGTAACCATGACAGTTTCTAATGTTAAATTTACCCATCTTTCTCCAGTAACAGAAATTGCAAAAAAATTTACATTTTGAAGAAAATGGATTAAATTTAACATAAAATGAACATGTTGTACAGGAGTGCAATGAACATTGTAAGACATCCGGAAAGTTTCCATGCTGATGAGGGAAATGTTGTCTTTTACTTAATCCACGGTTTATATATATGCATTTCCCCCCACCATAGAGTTCTTAAAAAGTGGGTCAAGGTCATCTGAAGATACCCTATGAACGGGGAACAGAGCAGTAAGTGGTTAAACCACAAACTGCTCTGTTCCCCGTCCCTATTTAATTTCTTTTATTGATATGTCTTTATAAACATATAATATATGTTTATAAACACATACATTTAACTTGATATTTAGCAAATGGGAAGAATCCACACAGCTGGCACAATTCTTGCGGTCTTGGTGTTTCCAGTTTGTATCCTATGATTCCAAATCGGTATATCATTTGCCTATGCAACGGTTCTCCCTCTTCGGCTGAAGGAAGAGCCTAAAAAAAAAATAGTTTAATGATATTTAATAAAATAATATATTGTAAATAGAAAAGAACAATACTGTTAATGAAAACGTACCCAGTCACATAGGGCACATATTTTCTCGCCATCTGCCAATTGAAACCAAATTTTGGTTTTAAATATACAACGTTTCTTGTGCTCAGTAATGAGCTCGCTTTGCAAGATTTGCGGCAGCGGCTCTGACACCTCCCTAATTTGCCGAAGCATAGGGTTGTCTGAGCAGATCCGCTGCAAACATAACTCGTACAAGGAGCTCATTGTTATGGGCTGACTATGCTCACCTCACAGCCTTAAATACGTACCAATCACCTTGATGGCAAAGGACAACGCCCTCCATTGGGTTAACCAGGTCGCCATAGGAGGCCGCCGCCTTGGACCGACAGTATATATAAGGTGTGCTGCAGTCTTGTGGTTATATTTGCCATGGAATCCCTCATGATCTTTGGTGCTGTGCACAACTTTGTTGAAGCCAAAAGAGTACTATGGTACATAAAAACGTATCATAGCAATCTGAATTGCATCAGTGGAGTACTTGAAGCTGTTAAAGCAGACGGTACAAAAATCTGTTGCACTTCGGATTCTATGGATTACGAAGGACTTGAATCATGGGTCCTTTATTATGTACAATTTTGTACAAAACTTTACATCAAAGTTGACACGGACTAAGGGGGTTTTCTAGGAGGAAAGAAAAGAATAGATACCAACAATGCATGTTGGTAGCTATTCTTTTCATTCTTCCGCTAAGATTTAAATGACCTTGACCTCGTTATGGACTTAGAAAATTTTTGTTAAGTTACAATAAACCTTCAAAATAACTAGGTCAAGGTCATCAGCACATACCCTATGAACGGGGAACAGAGCAGTAAGTGGTTAAACCACAAGCTGCTCTGTTCCCCGCTCCTATTTAATTTCTTCTATTGATATGTGTTTATAAACACATACATTTAATATCATATTGCTCCAGAGGAAACCAACCACAAAGATGACAATATTCTTGCGTTATTGGCGTCTTCAATTTGTATCCTACATTTTCAGATGCATGTTTCAGGTATCTGTACAGTTCTTGATCCGGATTCGCACCAGGAAGCCGCTAAAAAAAATATTAATTTAAAGAAAATTAATAAAATAATATATTGTAAATAGAAAAAACAATTCAGTTAATGAAAACGTACCATGTGACATAGGCCGCATATTTTTTTGCCAGCATTTGGCATTTCCCACCAAATTTTAGTTTTAGAAACACACCGTTTTTTGTGCTCATAAATGAGCTCGCCTTGCAAGATTTGCGGCAGCGGCTCTGACACCTCCCTAATTTGCCGAAGCATAGGATTGTCTGAGCAGATACGCTGCAAACACAACTCGTACAAGGAGCTCATAGTTATGGTCTGGCTATGCAAACCTCAAAGCTTTAAATACGTACCAATCACCTTGATGGCGAAGGTGATTCCCCCTCCCCCGGGTTTCCACTATATATTGAGCGGATAGAATTAATAGTTTGCTACATTTTGAATCAACAAAACGTTATGGAATCTTTCCAAAAATACCCGATTGATCAAAGATTAAGTAGAAACCGAAGGGAACAAAGAAGACAACACAGATTAAAAAAAGCTTTTGAAAAATTAAAATTAGTTGTACCGGAAAGTCAAAAACAAAAAAAAATTAACAGACAATCTATAGTTCAAAATGCAATAGATTACATTAAAAAATTGGAAGAAGACTTGAAATCACCAACATTTAACTTAGAACAACAAGAATTTGAACAATCCGAACAGACATTTTTACAGGATATAGAAGAATTCCAACAATTCGAACAGAAATTTGTACAGGAAATAGAAGAATATCTTCAAACTTCGCAAAATTTAAATCAAGACATTTATGAAATTTTGTATCAACCTTTTGAAACTGTTTCCTTGCCAGTGTTAGAAAGCTTGGATGAATATTTTTTTGACGTCGAAAAGTAGAGGGGGGAAATGGGTGGGGAGCTGTTATAAAGGCAGGGTAAACAGAGTAATCTTTACTTTCTTAGGATCCGGCGCTATGGCAGGCACTTCGTCTTCGTCCAGGTCTTCTTCCTCGTCATCAAGAACATCATCATCATCATCTGTTGTTTCTATTGTGAAACAAAAATCTCCTTCTCCAAAAAAATCTTCACCGAAAAAATCTCCTTCTCCAAAAAAATGTTCACCAAAAAAATCTCCTAAGAAAATTTCTGAAAAACTTCAAAAACTTCAAAAATTAAGAAAATCCTGTTTTAAGAAAGAACAATGTGCTCATATTTTAAAAAAAGGAGCGAACAAAGGTGAAAGGTGTGTGAAGTTGTGTAGTGTAGGTGAAAAATTGTGTAATTTGCATAACAAACGTGAACCTTCCGAAAAAGTCAAAATTCAACCTTCTAAAAAAGTCAAAATTGAACCTTCCAAAAGTGAATTGCCAGAAAAAATTGAAAACTATAAAAGAATTAAAATCAACAGATTGAAATTAAACCACAAATATGTTTTTGTAAAAAAGATCAGTAACAGGGATGTTGTTCTTAGATGTTGTGATGAACTCTACTTGCTCAAATTACCAGTAAATCTTCAAATTCCAAATATCAGTAATGTTCATTATTATTTAGTAAGAAAATCTCCATCTGATAAAGTTAAATGGTCAAATTAAACACAAGACAAAAAAAATGGAGCGGGGGAATAGACCACTTTGTAATTCAAAAGAATTACTTAGCGGTCTATTCCCCCGCTCATAGGGTATTTTTGAATGACCTTGACCTATTTTCAAAATTTACAATGGAGGGTTAATTTCTTATAAAAGCGAGATAACAAAATGACTTTTTACTTTTTACAATCTAGTCCTAAAAAGAACAATGTTCGTATATTATTAAAAAAGGGTAAAAGATGTGTTGTGTAAATCAAACATTATGCAGTGCGCACAACAAATACCTCATTTTGTTAAAACTGAGAGGTTAGTGTAAAAATGAAATAAAAAAAAATAGGAGCGGGGGAATAGACCACTTTGTAATTCTAAAAGAATTACTTAGCGGTCTATTCCCCCGTTCATAGGGTATTTTTTGGTGACCTTGACCTACTTTTTACACTTATAAATTTTCGCTAACTGCTATTGACCTTGAAAATAAATAGGTCAAGGTCATTCAATAATTAAAAAGAAAATGGAGGTGTACGGTTTTACAGAACCGTACACCTCAGAAACCTAACAGAAGAAAAGCTAAATCAACCTATATATAAATGACCTTGAGACTTAGAAATTTTCGCTAAGTCTTTTTGTTGACCTTGAAAATAACTAGGTCAAGGTCATTCGATAACTAAAAAGAAAATGGGGGTGTACGGTTTTACAGAACCGTACACCCCCGGAAACCTAAAAGAAGAAAAGCTAATTTACAATACAATCTGCCTAGAGTTTAAGAATTAATAAAAATAAAAAAATAAAGAAATAAAATTTAGTTTAAAAAAAATAGCTAGACAGCCCAGCGCTGCACATCATGATTACAGTGTGATCATCACGTAAGCGAACTCACACACCTCACCATAAGCGCACAACGCTAAGCTAAAACAAAAATGTTATTTTGAAATAGCAAGTTGCTTAATTAAATTTAGGAAAAAATGTTATACAAATATGTTTTTTATTTCCTAACACTAAAGGAGCCAGTGTCTCGCCATTAGCGACGCAGAACAACTGAGGTCTAGCGAAACTCCGGAGGTAGGCGAACTACCCATCCAGCACGTATAGAGGTTGTAAGTGACCCGCTTTGGTGAGCGTAATCACTACAAAAGCGGTAGCCGGTTTTACCATTATTGGTTTTACCATGCAAAAGATGGAAGGAAAAAAGGAAAGGAAATTGGAATTGAAAGGTGTCCCTAACTAAAAAGGAGTACAAGACAAGAGAGGGAATGCCCTCAACAAGCTTGTTGGAAAAAGGAAATTGGAATAGAAAGGTATTAAAAACATATCATATAACATTCCTAAAAACAAAAATTTTACTTTAAATTTAAACATTCCAGGCAGAAATATATTGTAAGTAAAAGAAAGATTTTAAAATAATACTAACTACCAAACCAGCAAATTAAAAACAAACTACAAACCCTAGGGTATCTACAAGCACAAACAACTACCATGCCTTAAAATTAATCAGTCCTACGTCAAGATGTTATTATACAAATAACACCAAGATATTTTCACCAAACAGCAAAAATGATAAAATGTTCAGGGCGCCTTCTGAACATGTTACCACCTCACTGTCTAGCGAGCAACTGATGCCGAACCACACGCGCAGATCCCGGACCCCAACTCGGCTTGAGGTCATCCCCCCTCCTCGCTTACCCCCTCCCAAACCACAGGACCCTTACTGCGGGTTTGGTTTCCATCATTCTTTTGCCATTGTTCCAACAGGCAACAACATTTCTTTCTTTACTTTACATTGGATTTGTAAATATTTTAAGTGTTAAAACTTCTCAATATTTAATATTTTAGGACTTTGAAAAATTTTCAAACCTATCATTCTTTTGCAACTGTTTAAACAGGCAACAACACTTCTTTCTTTATTTTTACTTTACATTGGACTTGTAAAACTTCCTAATAATTAATACTTTCGGACTTAGAAAAATTTTCAAACATTTGCTTCAACATTTATTTTACAATATCAAGTTTCTTTTATAATGCCTCCAACAGACAACAATTTTCCTTTTGGATGTACAATTTGTGAAAAAATATATAAAATAGTTGAACCAGAAGACTTAACGGATGACGAAAGTATTTTTGAAAATAGTTTGATTCCAGTAGAAGATACATCTGATGCTACATCCGATGCTACATCCGATGCTACATCCGATGCTACGTCTGATGCTACAAGTGATGAAGAAAATATTTTGGAAGTACCAGTAGCAATAGGCGAAGAAACACCGTTAACACATGTTGTAACAATTAACTATGATCCAGTACAATATATACATGCTCTTGTTCGGCGACGTTTGTTTCCGGCATCGGACATGGAGGAAGATGAAAGCGATAACGATTTGGAAATAACATATTTAAACAACAGCAATGATGATCACACTTACGACGCATAATATATGTATTATTTTGAACTTAAATTATTTGACGTTGGCACTTAGATTTTTTTAAAACTTCCATTATTTGACCTTGAGACTTAGATTTTTTCTAAAACTTTCATTATTTGACCTTGACACTTAGATTTTTTTATATTTGCATTATTTGACACTTAGATGTTTTTTTAAACTTGCATTATTTGACCTTGACACTTAGGAGTTTTAAAATATAAGAAATTTAACTGTTATTAACACTTTTTGTGTTTAATACAGAAAAAGTGGTGGGGGTAGTCTATAAATAGGGGTAGTTTAAGAGTGGTTCTTATTATTACTGCAACTTTTGTGGAGAGCACACCTACGTCATGTATTACTGCATCAGTTGTGAAGAATCTTTTGAAAATGAAAACTTACTACAAATACACAAAGAAGTGTACCATAACAACGAAACAAGAAACAATGCAGAAGAAGACGATTTAGAAGAATTAGATCAAATGCTGGCTACCCATCAACAACAACTAAATTCAAGACCAAGTGTTATTCAATACGCACCCGGACCATCTTTGGATGTGGAATTATACGCCCGAGCTTTACCAGGCAGTGTAGTAACTCATTTTAAGATTGACAATGCTCAATTGCAACTAGCACAATTTATATTGAAAGCAAAAACATTAGTAACAGAAACATTGAAGAATGAACTAAGAAGATTAAATTTTATAAAGTTTGGAATATTATTAGATACTGTATTTACAAATGTTCAGAATGAAACATCACCAAGAGGATTTTTAACTAAAAACAAAACCATCATGTTTGCATCGGATATAAGCTCAATTGTGGATGATTGTTTTGAAGAACTTTTAACAAAATTACAAGAACATGAAGGAAGAGGTTCTGGATGGAGTTTGTTAAGTATAACAAGCTTAGATGTGAGAGTTCATAAACATGGATATGGAATGAGAGGTAGTAGTTATATTGCTTTGCCAAGGAAGATTCGAGTAACCAAATCTTGTGTTAATGTACAAAATGAAAATGCTGAATGTTTCAAGTATGCAATGCTTGCAAAATATGTAGAAGATCATGTGGAACGACCGAGTAGAGCATACGATGAGGTTTCCTATATGTATAACTTTCAAGGCATGACTTATCCTGTTTCAATTCAAGACATATCAAAATTTGAAAAGAAAAATCCTTTTGCATCTGTAAACATCTTTGGCTTAGATTCATCCAACAATGTCTATCCCTTACGTATAACACCCACCGAACGCAGAGATCATACCGATTTATTATTAATAACAAAAGGTGATATTTCACATTATGTATATATTAAAGATTTCGAAGCTCTAGTTTGCAAACAGTTATCAAAACATAAAGTAGAAAAAACCACTTGTAAAAGATGTTTTTGTTTTGTAAACAAACCATTAAGAAGAGGTGGTTCAGAATGGTTGATGGAACATCAAAAATTATGCAATGGAAACTATGAAGTAAGAATTAAATTACCACACCCTAGCAGATCACAAGTAAAATTTGATAAAGTTATCCAACAATACAGAATTCCCGTTGTAGTGTATGCAGATTTTGAATCTTCATTGCTTCCACTTGAACAAGAAGAAGGAGAGGAAATTACAAGCAGAACAAAGTATCAACTTCACAAACCAAACAGCTACTGTTTAATAGTAAAATCCACTCTGCCTGAAGAACATCTTCAAGAATATGGTTTGACATCTACACCAAAGATTTATCGTGGAGAAGAAGCAGCTCGATACTTTGTTGATGATTTATACGACATCGCTGGGAAAGTGGAAGCAATGTATAGCAATGTGGTTCCTATGTCATCTATGACACCGGAAGAAATTTATCTTTATGATTCGACAACAACATGCTATTTGTGTAACAATCAATTTACAGAAACTAAAGTTAAAGTTCGCGACCATGACCATCTGACAGGAGCCTACAGAGGTGCAGCTTGCAACGGATGTAACATCAACTACAAACTACCATCTTTTATTCCCGTGGTTTTTCACAATCTTAGCGGATACGATGGACATTTTATCATTCCCGAATTAGCAAGAGACAACGGTGAAATAGACGTTATAGCACAAACTATGGAAAAATTTATAAGCTTTTCAAAAAAGGTGGGCAAAATTAAACTTAGATTTGTTGATTCTTTTCGATTTATGCCTTCCAGTCTTATGAAACTTTCTGAAAATTTAAGAAGACAAAATTTAATAGAAACAAGCAAAATTGTACCTGCAGAAAAAATGGATTTGGTTCTTCGGAAAGGAGTTTTCCCGTATGATTACATCGATGGACTACATAAATTTCAAGAAACGTCACTTCCTCCACCAGAAGCTTTCAAAAGTAAACTTACCGATTTGGACATTTCACCTGAAGACTATCAACACGCATGCAGAGTTTGGGACGAATTGGAAATGAACACTCTGGGAGATTATTCTGACTTTTATGTAAAACTTGATGTGACCCTTCTCTGCGATGTGATGGAAGAATTTAGAAACACCTGCTTTGAAGCTTACGGATTAGACCCTCTTCATTCTTATACTTCTCCAGGACTAGCTTGGCAAGCTATGCTAAAAGAAACAAAGTGCAACCTTCAATTATTAACAGATATTGACATGGTGTTGATGATCGAATCGGGCGTTAGAGGTGGATTGACCCAAAGTGTTACTAGACATGTTAAAGCTAACAACAAATATCTTCCAAACTACGATAAAGAAAAACCATCAGTGTTCTTAGGATATTTCGATGCCAACAATTTATACGGATGGGCCATGTCTAATCCACTTCCTTTTGGAAACTTTGAATGGGTTAATCCAGACTCTATTGGTGATATTTCGCAAATTTCAAAAGACGGAGACACCGGATACATATTGGACTGTGACTTTGAATATCCAGAACACTTGCATGATTTTCATTACGATCTTCCGCTCCTTGCAAAAACAGAAGTTTCACCAATTGGCAAACATCCAAAATTAATGATGACTCTTGAAAATAAACAAAGATACGTAGCTCACTTTTGGGTTGTTCAACAAGCACTCCAATTGGGTTTACGTATAACCAAAATTCATAGAGTTTTAAAATTTTCCCAATCTTGCTGGTTAAAACCGTACATTGATTCAAACACCAGAAGAAGAGCAGATGCAACATCAACATTTCAAAAGGACTTTTTTAAATTAATGAATAATGCGATATTTGGAAAAACATTGGAAAACAAAAGAAAACACAAAAATGTTAAATTAATTACAGATCCTATAAAACTAGAAAAACTTGTACAAAAACCAAACTTTGAAACATCCGTTATCATCAATGAAAACCTTGTGGCAGTATCTATGAAGAAGACAAGCGTGAAAATGGATCGTCCGTTGTACGTTGGAATGTCAATCTTGGATATTTCCAAAACCCACATGTACGATTTCCACTACAACAAAATGGTCGCCTTCTACGGTAGAGATAACATCGGAATCGCCTACATGGACACGGACGCTTTCATCTACTGGATTCTTACTGAAGATATGTATTTGGATCTTCGAACATTTGTTCACAAAAATGAATTTGATTTTAGTGACTATCCAAAAGATCATTTAAATTATGACAATGATCGGAACAAAAAGAAACTTGGAAAATTTAAAGACGAAGCAAATGGAATTTTACTGAAAGAACTTATTGCACTAATGTCAAAATTGTATTCACTACAATTGCATAAAGAAGAAAACAATATTATTAAAAAAGCTAAGGGAGTAAAAAGTTTGTATCTTAAGAAGAATGTAAATTTTGAACACTACAAGCAATGCTTATTTGAAGAAACGACTATAACTGCAAAATTCAACACCATCAGAAGTTTCAACCATCAACTGTACAGCGTAACAGAAGTGAAAAAAGCACTCTGCTCCAATGATGACAAACGACACATTCTTCCAGACAAAATTCACACTCTACCATTCGGCCACTACTCTCTCAATCCTATCAATGAGTAAAAAGAAAAAGAAAAAAATAAAAAAAATAAAAAAAAAAATAAAAAAATAAAAAAGAAAAAAGAAAAAAAGGGGAAATCACAGCATGCTCGCTGTGATTTCCCCTTTTTTTAAAATATGTTGAAATGACCTTGAACTATAAAAGCGGATGCAGAAAAAGAAACACTCAATACTAACTTGACTTTGTTAGTAAAATCATCATGACAGACTTAAAGGAAAAGATTGTTAATGAACTTCATAAACCTGCAAGAATAAAGTTTCCACGACGAAATACTGTTGTAAAAGGAATAAATGATTTATATCAAGCAGATTTAATTGAAATGCAACCGCATAGTAAAATAAATAAAGGATTTAAATACATACTTACGATTATTAATTGTTTTACTAAAGTTGCAGATGCTTTGCCATTAAAAGACAAAACTGGTAACAGCATAACAAAAGCTATGCAAGTAGCTATAAAAAGAGATAAAAATAAAATTAAACATTTACAAACTGATGATGGGAAAGAATTTTTTAATAAACGTTTTGCCTTGTTAATGAAAAAATATAACATAAATCATTATTCCACAAATTCTGAGAAAAAGGCAGCTATAATTGAAAGATTTAATAGAACCTTAAAAGGTGCAATGTATAAAATGTTTTCGAAAAGAGGTTCTTACGTATGGGTTGATATCTTACCAAAATTAATAAGCGATTACAACAACAAGTTTCATAGAACTATCGGTATGGCACCTAACAAAGTGAATAAGAAAAACGCTAAACTAGTTTTACAACGAATTAAAAAAAATACACAGCCAAAAGCGGAACAAAGAAAACCAAGAAAATTTAATGTAAATGATAAAGTTCGAATTAGTAAATACAAAGGAGTGTTTACTAAAAAATACCTGCCTAATTGGACAAACGAAGTTTTTACAGTGTATAAAGTACAACCTACTGTACCGGAAACTTATATTTTAAAAGATAACAAAGGAAATTTGTTACAAGGCGGTTTTTACGGACATGAATTGTTAAAGTCAACAGTAGGCGATGTTTATCTTGTTGAAAAGGTGTTGCAAAGGAAAAAAGACCAAGTTAAAGTACGTTGGTTGGGGTTTGATAAAACTGAAGATTCGTGGATACCTATAAAAGATTTGATTTAGTTTTAAATCAACTTATTTACTCTTCTGCCTTTGAATAAGATGGAGATTGTTCACCATAAAGATAAATTTAATATTAATAACATTGATGATTTAACCGTAGATAACGTTAAAATCAACAATGGTAAACACGGCAGTTTATTTCCAAACACTGTACGATGTATAGTCAGCGGTCCTTCAAACTGTGGCAAAACTAACGTTGTGTTTAACTTAATTACAAACACAAAAGGATTGCGATTTAATAACCTATATATTTTTTCAAAGTCCTTACATCAACCAAAGTATCAATTGTTGGAAAAGATCCTGACTGATGTGCCCGATGTTAACTATTACAAATTTAATGCTAGTGACAGTGTTATGCAACCAGACCAGGCTAAGCCGTATTCTGTATTTGTATTTGATGATGTATCTAGTGAAAATCATGATACTATTAGAAACTATTTTGCCATGGGAAGACATAATAATATTGATAGCATATATATCGGACAAACATATAGCAAAATTCCAAAACAACTAATTAGAGACAATGCAAATATTTTAGTTTTATTCAAACAAGACGATACAAACCTAAAACATATATACAACGATCATGTAAATGCTGATATGTCATTTGATAAATTCAAAGAGCTTTGTGGAAAAGCTTGGGCGGAAAAATATGGATTTTTGGTAATTATGAAAGATAAAGCTATAACAGATGGTCGTTACCGCATAGGTTTTGATAAATTTGTTTTAATACATTAATTAACAACATTATCGTACAAGTCTTCATGGTGTAAACATGGTTAATCAGGAAAAGCTATTAAAAGAAATAAAATCACTTAGTGATTCTATTAGACATAAAAACAGAGCGTTAAGATTAGGAATAAGTGAAAGAGAGAAATTTCTGGAATCAACATTTAAACCTATTACTGAGCCATTAAAACAATTAGGACAAAATGTTAAACATTCAACATTTAATTTTTCCGGAGATGCTATTTTACCCATTTCAAAATTTGAACAAAAAGAAGAATATGAAAGTGATACAAGTTTTACACAACAAGGAGAAACAACTGAAGAAGAAAGCGAACTAGGTGAAGAAACGGATGTTTTAACAGAAAAAGAAGGTCTTTCTACAAGCGAAGAACAACAAGAAGAAGAAGAGCCTATTAATCCATCCAACTTGAGCAAATTGGGCTCGGATATCGCGTATAAAGGGCCGCTTGCAAGACAATTTGTATTAAAAATGTTACATTCTGCACAACCAACTCGAAAATATCATACTTTTGGTGCTAGAATAGAAGAAAATGGGCTAATGATTGGAGATAGCAAACTTGATGTAGACGAACATGACAATATTATTATAAATAATAAACAATACAAGGGTACAAAAGGATTGTTTGAACTTATTTTTAAGCCGAAACCTAATAAATATACTAAAAAGGATTTAAACATTTTTAAACAAATATTGGAGGATACAAATGCGCATAAGAAAAATTATTCTAAAAATTTTAATGTTCATAGAAATGCATCAGAAAAATATAAAACTATTATTGCTAAACTTTTCCCACCAAAAAGAAGGGAACCCATAAAAAGAAAATCATTATCTTCTGCTGAAATAAATATTTTACATAAAAGAAGAAAAACAAATCAATCAAGTTTATCAGGAAAAGGATTATTAAAAAACTTGTATGATACTAATATAATATACTACAACGATTAAACAAATTGGTTGACAGAATGAAGTTGATATATGAAGCTAAACAAGCCGGACATAGTGGTTTAGAAAATGAATGGGTAGCTTTGGTCGGCGAATTGCGAAATCGAGGAGTAATTGCATAAAAATATGAGTATATAGAATACAAGCATAACCGATTAAACATTCAGTATAACCATGAGTGTGGATAAGTGTGGACGGTATTCCGAAACTGGAAGCAAATCAGGATCTTATGGAAAAAGAGGTGGTTTACCACTAACATCCGATGGAGATTATGATATAAGTAACAAACGTTTAAAGTTTGTAAATGATCCAAAAGATGATAATGATGCAGTAAATTTCAAAACTTTAAAAAGTGAAACATTACCTAGCTTAAAGCTTCAAAATGAAGTGTATAACGCTAATTTTTATAGAATTGCAAATCTTCCAAAACCAATAGATAAGAATGATTCGGTAAATAAAGAATATTTAATGTGGTACATAAACCAAACCTTAAGATATGATCCTAAAAGTAATAATAAAGCATATGATGCAAAAGATCTTAGAATAGCCAATATAGCAGATCCTGTTAATGATCAAGATTCAGTTACCAAAAAGTATTTACATTCAGTCATACCTGAAAAAACAGATAAATTTTCCTTTTACAACTTTGTAATACACGATATTGGAGACCCTAAAGATATGAAAGATGCGGTAAACCTTCAATATGTTACAGATCATTGTATTACACATGATATTAAGTCAATTGATTGCAAAAATAAAGTGTTAACTAACGTTAAGGAGGGAACTGCAAAATCAGATGCAGCTACAATAAGTCAAATAATGAAATTAAACAATAACAAATGGGATGCGGATGCAAAAATAATTACTAATGTTAAAGAAGGGTTGAATGATGTTGATGTAGCAACAATTGGACAAGTTCCTGCATTAAAAGAAATTTCATCAAGACTTGGTCAACAAGGCTTTGATTGTAAAGAAAGACCACTATTTAATGTTGGAATGGGAGTAAATGACAGTGATGCAGTTAGAGTAAAAGAATGGCGTGAAAGATGCTTAAGAACAGAAAAACACAAAAAGTTTTTTCATTGTCAAAACTTGCGATTGACTAGCTTAGATGACCCTATTGATATTGTTGATGCTGTTAATGTAAATTACATTATAAGACTCTTAAGTGTAGTGTTATATGATGTTTATAATACGATAAAGCCCATAAAAGCTGATCAAAAACTACATTGGGTTAAGAAAAATGTTATAGAAAAATATTTTTTAAATATGAAAACTGGAAATTTAAGATTTGCTCAAGTTGATGTTGATAAAAAGGATACAATCCTACCAAAAGACTGGGTAAAAGTTTATTACCCATAAACAAAATACATGTTTATTATAAATAAACAATGTCAAAGGATAAGTGCATCATTCATTATAAAGAATTTATAAAATAAACAAGTATTGGCATTTCCTTTCACTATAAAAAACCATGTTGAAAGTTCAACGCATCAGTCATAATCGACACGTTATAAAGAGAGGAAGAGGAATAGCATCAACAGCACTTTCTCTTATTACTAAGCCGGTTGGAGCTATAGTTAACAAAGCTATCGATTTATTACCTGTAGAACTACATTTACCAGGAGGTTATCAATATTGTGGTCCAGGAACAAAATTGAAAAAAAGACTTGCTAGAGGAGATCTTGGAATAAATAAACTTGATCAAGCCTGCAAACAACACGATATAGCATATTCAAAGTTTGCAGATACTAAAAATAGATCAATAGCGGATAGAGCACTTGCTGAAAAAGCTTGGCAAAGAGTAACATCCAGTGACGCTAGTATCGGTGAAAAAGCAGCAGCTTTAGCGGTATCAGCAGCAATGAAGGGTAAAACGATGTTTGGAGGTGGAAAGAAGAAAGGAGGTGGAAAAAGGAGAAGAAAACCTGCAAAGAAACGTGGAGGAAATATAAGAAGAAAACGACGATCCACCGCAGGTAAAAATAAAAAGAAACAAACAATATGGTCAATGATAAAAAAAGGAGGAGGATTATACCTAAGACCGTATCGTGTGTATTAAACAGAAAAAAACAATTACTAATTCCAAATAAAGAATTAACAGATAAAGAATTAATTACTTATGTTTCTTGTTTAAAAATTCCATTTTTTAGAGGAGTGTTTATGAAAGATGCATTACCTGTTAAAATATGGAAAAATGAAACCGGAATAGTAAATTTAGATAATAGTAAAGGATCAGGCACTCATTGGGTATGTTATAAGAAACTAGGATCAACTATTTACTACTTTGATAGTTTTGGTAATCTCCCACCACCAAAAGAACTACAATATTACTTTAAAACAGCTAAAAATGTACTATACAATTATAAAAGAGAGCAACCTGATGATACGGTAATCTGTGGACATTTATGTTTAGATTTTTTAACAAAAAGCGTTAGTCAACTTTAAGATGTCTTCCTATACAGTATCATTAACTGGAACTTCATCTACTTTGCGAAGTGTTCTTTTCCCTGCGTTACGTTTGGAAAAAGATAAATTATGGGAAGCCGCATTATTAGATATAACAACTTATAATTCTATTCCCAACGTTACTGAAAATGTTAATGACAAAATACATTATTACAAAACAAAAGATAAAAATACAAACAAATATTCAGATATACAAGTATTTAGTTTACCCACTGGAGCATATGAAATTGATGATATAAATGAAGCGATACAAAATCATATGGGAAAAGATAATATAACAATAAAAGGAAATAACAATACTATGAAAGCTGAAATTAAATCTAAATATTATATAGATTTTAGCAAAGAACATTCAATTGGTAGTTTATTAGGATTTCCTAAAACAACAAAAATTTTAGAACCTAATATTAACCATTCAGGTGCTAGAACTGTAACAATAATGAAAGTTAACAGTATAGATATTACATGTAATATTATACATGGTTCTTATAGAGATGGTGAAAATACTCATATATTGCACACATTCTATCCAACGGTCGCTCCGGGTTTTAAAATTGTGGAAAAGCCACAAAACTTGGTGTACCTACCGTTAAACACCAGTTTTATTTCAGACATTGTGGTGAACATACTAGATCAAGACGGAAATCATATTGATTTTAGAGACGAACCTATAACTATACGAATACATATAAAATCAACCGTATAACAATGGGGTTATCATTTAAAAAGAAAGAGCTGACTGGTAAACAAGTCAGTAGCACTTCAGCTATAGAAGGATTAACAAGTGATAACATTCGTTTTCTAGAAGAAATTGGATTAAAACTTATTAATAATGGAAATATTGGATATAGCGCAGGGTCCGACATTCGACGAAACCTTATGGGAAAAGGAATATCATACGCACAACCCTTACGCTTCATCAAAATTAAATAATAATGATGAAATTAGAATTCCCATACAACAACAGGATATTTATACACTTCCATGTGAAAGTTATTTGTATATCGAAGGAAGAGTAACAAAAAGAGATGGAAGCACTGCAAGTACTGTTCCGTTCATAAATAACCCCATGGCATATTTGTTTGATGAAATAAGATATGAAATTTCCGGAGTTACAGTAGATTCAACAAAAAAGGTGGGAATTACAAGTACATTAAAAGGATTAGCATCTTTAACACCGAGTGAAAAAAATATGCTGGCCGCCGCAGGATGGGTAGCACCCGATTCCAGTACAATCACTCCAAACACTTCAGGCAATTTTGACTTTTACATTCCTTTAAGATTACTTTTAGGCTTTGCCGAAGATTACCGAAAGATAATAATAAACGTAAAACAAGAATTAGTTTTGTTAAGATCATCAAACGACAAAGATATTATTATGGCGCCTGATGGAACAACGGAAGCTACTTTAGAATGGAAAATGCAATTAGACAAGATTGTTTGGAGAGTACCGCATGTACGGTTAAACGATCAGAATAGAATTTCATTATTAAGAACTTTAAAATCAGATCGTGATATCGTAATACCATTTAGAAGTTGGGAGTTTCATGAATATCCGGTTTTACCGGAAACACAACGTCATACATGGACTGTAAAAACTCCTACCCATTTGGAAAAGGCAAGATATGTAATATTTGGATTACAAACAAAAAGAAGAAATGAAATAACTAAACATGCTGGTGAATTTGATCATTGCAAACTTACAAATTTTAAGGTGTTTCTAAACTCTCAATTCTTTCCATACGACAACTTTAACATAAACTTTACAAAAGACAGGTTTAGCGTTTTGTACGATATGTACGCAAGATTCCAAAATTCATATTATGGAAAAACAAACACACCTTTATTAACGCCAAACCAATTTAAATCTAACTATCCGATTGTTGTAGTTGATTGTTCAAAACAAAACGAATCTGTAAAATCTTCCAGTGTAGATATAAAAATAGAAATGGAATTTGAACAAAATGTACCCAAAGATACATCTGCTTATTGTTTAATTTTACATGACAAAATTGTTACATATACACCTTTAACAGGAATTGTAAAAGCAGTTTTGTAACATGAAAAGGAAAAAAAATACCCCCACCACTCGGTTATAAAAGCAGGAGCGGGAACGAAAATTGTTTAGTTTACTGTCTACAGTTGTATGGGTAACATCGTCTACAGCATTATAAACAAAATGAGTTCTTTATCAGTTGTACAAGACGTTTCCGAAACAGCACCTTTATTGGAAAATGATGATAAACATTTTGAAGAAAATATTGTAAAGGAAATTGATGACTTTTTAAAGTTTGGAAAACAAAATAAAAAGTTGGAAAATAATAAAACAAACGTAAGAAAGAAAAGAAAACTTGAAGAAAATATTCCCCCAAACATTTTAACTGAAGTTTTCCTTCGCATCTTTTATCCTATTTCATCTTGCATGAGTAAAAGTGTGTCGATAGGATTGGTAAAATCATTAGACTACTCTCCCGCAGTAATCCTAAGCCATGGAACAAAGATGGTTTTATTTTCAGAAAATGCTTGGGATTCCTTTTTAAAACATCTACATCTTATTGAATGTTATTTAGCCAACAGTTTCTTTGGAAGAAAAACTAACGTTCGACTTTTGGATTGTGACAATGAAATTGACATTATTAAACATCGTGGTCAACAACAAGTAAGAATTAGAGACTCGACACAATTTGAAAATAAAATTCTTCTAACACGTGAAGAATTTTACATTTTAAACTATGCAACATCACCTATTACCAGGTATATGAAACAATTAGTATTTTCAAGCTCTGTTATTAAGGAATATCTGGTAGATGCATGCGAAAAACAACCAGAAAGCACTTTACAATACGGACCAATAGATACATCCATCTTTAATAGAATACCTCACGAAGTGGAAATGTGGAGGCAGTTAAGAAACTTTGAACCTTTTACTGAAGTTGCAACGGAGGCTACAGAAGAAGAAACCAACAACAACAACAGTACAGAAGAAGAAATCAACAACAACAATAATACAGAAGAAGAAACTTTGCTAGGTTAAAACTACAATGTAATTTAACAAAAGAATAAACCGTGGGGTAGGCCTACTGGGGATGGTGCCCACGTTAAACATACACCAACGCGCCTACAACTGTACGGCCTGGTTTATATATATCTAACCTACCGTGGTGTGGAAAACAGTTGATCAGCAGACACCATGATGAGCAGACAGGATGAAGAAATGGCAGCAAAACCTTGTGTAATTGAATTTCAAGCATTTCGCGGAAACGATGATAGATTTATCATAAAAGAATTGGTAATTTTGGATTTGCTTACACAAGTAGCATACCCGTTTTTATTTGAAGCACCGTGTTCTGTCCATGAACTAAAGTCAAAAGCTAAAATAACAAACAGATGGCTAACAAATAATTTTCATCATATCCATTGGTATGAAGGTTTCCTACCGTACAACAATGTACACAAAATTATGTTTCATTTTTGCAAACAATTTACACACATATATACCAGAGGATTGGAAAAAAAGAATTGGATACGACAGTACACAAACAAAGAAGTTTTAAACTTAAAAGTGGACAAAACATTTCACTTTGATGCTAGAAATATTTGTGTTTCTACAATAAATCCGAAACACAACCAATCTCAATGCGCATTACAAAACGCGTATCACTTGGCTGCTTACTTACAACAACAAACGGAAGAATGTAGTGGGGGTTCCGAAGGTTATATAAACGAAGAGGCAACACACCCCGAGTATCAGTCTAACTCCATACTCCGAACAGACAACATCTCCTGTGAAGGATGGCATCACAACAGTTTCTCCAATGTTTAGTTGAACAATTCAACTTGCATTCAAAATCAAATACTCTAATTATCAAGAAATGTTCAGAATTAAAAGAACAGAAACATTATATTGTTCATGAAATGAAGAAAATTGATACAACGCATGGAGACGCAGTCGTCGCATCTTTATCCGATGCACCATATACACCGGGTGATGAACCAAAGTTTCAAGTATATCTTCCAAAACGATTCGTCCAGTTGCTGCAAAATGAAGATCTGCGGGAAATTCAACCAGGATCATTATATTTGGTGTCACACGGAATGAGCGGAAACAACTCTACGGAACTAACTCTGCACATCGCACAAAAATAACATTGTAAAAAAATGTTTTAAATAAAAAGATAAAAAAACAACATATCAGTATATGTTTTTATATACTGATATGTTGTATTTTTTTAAAACCTCAAACGGATGACCTTGAACTTTTAATCGATAGTATTATTCGATTATTTTATTCGATAGTATTATTCGATTATTTTATTCGATAGTTTTATTCGAATACTTTACATAAATACGAAACTTTAACGTTAAGAGGCTCAGTTCTGTTTAAGACAAGCTACAACCAACATGTCATCCAAAAGAAATAATCTAACACTTATAACTTATTGTTGCAAAGAAAAATGTTTTAGAATACCTGAAGATCAAGTTGACGGAAAAGCTTGTACAAAATGTAATTCTTTCAGCTATTGTAAATGTAGTTGCAAAACATATCAAAAGAACCGGTTGGATAAACTAGAAGAATTGCAACATCGACTCGGTCTATTGTGGCAACGATTAAATTCAAAGTGATGAAACAAACACCTGTCATTACCCCCACCACTACCCCCACTACCATCGGAGGTACCTGCAGCACCGGCTTTGCAATAGTCATTCCTGCTACACCTCTCGTCGAGTAAACAACTCTAGTCATGTCTCTCAACATTCGCGGGATTCACTACAACACTATCAATCTTACAACCTACAAGGATTTGGAAATTTTTAGTGAAGAACTAAAACAACTTATAACCACTGGGTTTGGTTTATCTTTAGAACTTTATGCAACAAACAATCAAAACGAAAAAAATGTGTTTTTGCCAACTTACAACAACAAGAAGAATGAAAATAAACAAGAAATTTCAGCACCGACAACAACTTACTTTTCAAATTTGGGAGCAAACTTTACTAACTTGTAAAATAATACTTTTGTAAAAAAACAAATAAATAAAAAAAGAAAATATCTTGCATTTTCGGATTTTCCGAAAATGCAAGATATTTTTTAAAAACATCCCCAAACGACCTTGACACACTTCCGGCCATTTAAAATTTAAATACCCAGCACAGCAGGGCATTTAAACTTTAAATACCCACCCATACACGTCACAGCTGATGACGTCACAGCTGATGACGTCACTTCCGGTCACGTGACCGGAAGTAGCTGTCAAAAAATTGACT
The DNA here is from genome assembly GCA_035578135.1 of Flexamia atlantica. Lineage (NCBI taxonomy): Eukaryota > Metazoa > Arthropoda > Insecta > Hemiptera > Cicadellidae > Flexamia > Flexamia atlantica. Next base: position 3,104,334 of record JAQJVK010000011.1, on the reverse strand, counting down.
GCCTGTCAAAGTTTGATTGGGCCAGCAGCCCCACTATTGCACTACTTATATCTAGCATTTTTTGTTTCAAGTAAACAAAGCAGACCTTTTTACATCCCAATGATATTAATATGACAGCTACTTTACGTTATTCCTCATTTTATAGTAAGCTTAAAGCAATTTCAGTACTTTCCCCGAGTCCCTGGGATGCAGACCTTCAATTTCAGCCCCCTCCCATCATCCTAAACTAAACAAACGTACTTAACTTTTTATAATTTTAAATTGTGAAAAAAACTCATACCCTTATTATAAAATCAGAAAATCTTACATTTAAAATATTTTTTGTTGTTGTACATTGAACGTGCATAGTTAGCTGCATTTTGAAAAAAAATCCCACATGTCAACATCTACCATATGACTTTGAATCAAGCATTAACACCACGTGTTTAATGTAAACAAAGCAGACGTTTTTCAATCTCAATGCATTTTAAATGGAAGATATTTTTCGTTAATCATTTGTGAACTTTTTAGCGGAAACATTTGTATAAGGTTTACATATTGTATTATTTTGGTTTTCGGTAGTGAAATTCTTATAGTTGGTATAAGAAAAATTAATATGTTACCTACCGGTCATTCAGTTTACCAGCGTTTAAATTTGTATAATTTTTTTTAATTCACAGTACAACAAGACCTGCTTATTTTTTATGTATGTTAAATTTTTTGAACGTGACAGTATTAAGTTTGAAAAATATAAATGTATGTTTTAAATTCTAAATATTCAATGAATATTTGTTTTACAATGAAAACTACGTGATCCTACAAGGCTGCCTGTAATTTTTCAGCGGAAAAAATAACCTTTTTGATTTTGTTTACGTGATATATAACGCTTTAAGTGAATAAAAAACTTCAATTGGCAGTGGTTATAAAATATATGTAACCACATATTCACAATTGGTTTAGAAATGAAGGTTGCAGTGTATTCAAACAGAACGCGTTAATGCGCCGCCACCCACCGTGTTGCTTGCGGGTATTCAGGGTGTCAAAACGACTGCTGACTACAAAGCACGCCCCGCCGCCGAGCCGTGAGCCAGTACCGTATTGATTATCCTATCCCAGACCATTTGAATTTTTCAGCGAGTAAACTCGGTGGAGGTTAACTCTCTAATTCATTCTGAATTATTAAGGAAAATATGCCGAGTTTCATACCTTTTTGTCTAGACTATTTTGTTACATTTTTATGATAAGTCCAGCAAAGGTTTAAAATAATTTTCATTTAATCATTTTGATTCACCATAATTTAAAAAAATACGACCGGGAGCTGGGAGGTCAAAAATTACGTCATGAGGTGCACATGTAAAAGCTATAACTTTTTGAAGAGGCTTCCTGGGGGGTGCCAAAAATGTGTTTTTGAGCCCTCAATCTGGAGGCTTTCTCCAAGGTGGACAAACTTGAAAATAACCCATAAAAATGGGTTTTTTGCAATTTTCATGTAGAAAAATTAAAATGATCAAATTTTAGTTCAGACCATTGGATTCAGCTTAAAAAAACAAGGAATTTGGTATGTTTAATCATTGCTCTATGTTCATTGGTTACCGAGATACTGAGGGTGATGAAACCAAAACGTCGTCCTATGTTAACCTTATGGGAAATAAATAAAATCGTATAACTCATTTATGTCTCAACATATCTTGATAAAACTTGATATGTGGCTTCATTTAGTTAAGAACTATTGTATATTAGCCTGAAATCCCCCATTTTTGCATTTACGTGGCAGTAAACTTGCACACATTTTTCCATCTTATTCTTATGGGGAGAAAATAAAAGCCTATATCATCCTTATTTTTCAACATATAATGATACAACTTGGCATAAGGCTTGTTCTAGTCGAGGTTTATTGGATATTGACTTAAAATCACCAAATTTTTACATACCCGTTGCAACAAAACTGCAAACTTGATCCCCATGTTATTCTTATGGAGAATACAAAAAAGTCACATTAAAGTTTGTCCACCTTGGAGAAAGCCCCCAGATTGAGGGCTCACAAACCCATTTTTGAAACCCCCTAGGATGCCCCTTCAAAATGGCACAGCTTTTGCATGTGCACCTTATGACGTAATTTTTGACCTCCCAGCTCCCGGTCTAATTTACACGTACGAAATTGTTTATTTTTTATTTATTTACTAACTCAAAAGTATGATTACAATAAGCCTCACCAAGCATAGCTTGACAGCGAGGTCTTAAATTCAACAATGGAAACAATTTAAATCCAGGCACAGGTGGGCGTTGTTCGACTAAATAATTTTTCTCTAGTCCAAAATAAAATTATGATGAAGAGAACTACTGCCGAAACTGACTATACTATACTTATTTGTTATTCTTAATTAGGTTTAAAATTACTTACAATAATTGTTTAAAACAATAAATTCTATAAATTACCGTGTTCCGTTCGGTGACTGATTCCGCCTATCATGCGAGAGAGTGTATTTGCCAACCCATTTTCTGACCTTAAATCTTTACTTTTACATCTTTCTTTTGTTAAAATCCGGTTAAAAGCAACACTTTATATACTTAACCCTTTTAACAAATTAGTTTTTTAGGTGTTTTCTAGGTCATTGTGCATAATAATTTCCCCCATTGCAGTAATATAATTTGTAATTTGTAAAAAAAAATAATTGATTCAAGAATGTAATTAATATGTAATTACAATTTCCACTAAATGTTTGTGTATTGTTTTAGTGTTATTTTATTTATTTTACTAAATATTTTATGATTGTTGATATATTTTAGGATTTCACGACTTATTTGCATTACAACTGATAAATCATATCGCAAATAAGGGCAGTCTCATACAATAGAGTAAAACCGGTAAAGGATAAAGCTTTAATTCATTCGTAATGTACATATTTTTGGTCTTGCTAACATAATCAATATTATGAATTGTAATAGCTACAAAGTCAGCGCCTCGATTCTCCGCACTTCGTCGTATTTACAGAACTTTTTCATGTCCATTTTTACATGACAACATACGTACTATGACTTGCTAATCAGGCAGAATGATTTGACAGTAAAGATATTCTTATAAAATATTCTTCTAAAAACGAACGACGCCACGTGGAAAATGCAATTTCAAACCATAACATACAATTTCCATTCACTTTACTGACGACAGGTCGTTATTGCTTCATCACCTTTAAGTGTCCAAAGTTTAGAATACTGTCAGTCAATATTTCCTTCAAAGACTTCACTACTCAGTTATATCGATCACAACACGGTTCATCTCTTGAATAATTTAGCCTCTAATTCACTGCTAACCCTCCCCGCCGTTTCCTCGCAAATATTACCGCCCCACTTTTATTCAAGTTTCTTCGACCCTGAAAACATCAATGCCTTTTTCTGTTCCTTGAATTTTGTTTGAATTCTAATAGAGAAAATGAGAAACAAGTTTTTAGTCAATTTAACGCTAGACTTCCAATCACAAAATACTGTTTCTTAACATAGAAGTAAAAAATTTGCTTGTAAAGGGCCTTATTACCATGTTGAGGAATTCTTTGGGGACAACCTGGAGTTTGAGAAGTAGGTTGCAACACGTCCTGCCGTGGCACGCATGTTAGTTTTAAGTTGTTTTTTTGTAAGTTCTGACGCAATCTGTTCCCCCGACAAGAGGGTTAACGATGATGAGGAAGGTAAAAAAGGTAAAAGGTAAAGGTAAGACACAAAAATATTTTAATACAATCCCATAAGAAAATCTGAATCCAGATGAGGGTTAACGGTTTTATGTAATTTCAAATAAAACAATAAAGTTCTACAGTATTTTTAAAGCTAAATCATGCGTTAACAATCCTCCTAATGGAATAAACTTGAAAATTGCCTTGAGAACATTTTCTTTAAAATTCCAATAATAGTTTATCAACCCTCAATTTACAATATTCAAAAGAATTATTGTACATCATCGGTTTAAATACCCACTGCAAGTAAGGAGTTTGACCTAGAAACTGGGAGCGCAAGGAAACCACCCTATTACTTACAATTCACCGTCATATTTTTATAAATTTTTCATCTCGGGCCACTGTGCAGCGGCATGCTATTAGGTAATTCCTTCATAACCTTGCTTCAGAATTTTAATTATTTTAATTTATAAATTTACATTTTTTTATTCCCAGGCATAATTTTAATATCAAAAAGTAATAAAGATTTGTATGATTATAAATAACTGTAAATGTAAATAATCGTACATTTCAATGTTCATTGAAAACGTTTATGTGCAATTTATACATAATACAATTCAAGGTAAAACGGTTTCAATAAAATCGGATTTGAGTTAAATATAATACAGATATTATATTGAATGAAATATAATCAAATCCCATACTATACACATAAGAAAAACCCAAAAATTGTATTGACAATATAAAAATGTACTCACAAACACACGTTTTCTGTTAAACATGTATAACAGACTTATATCAATACAAACATCAACATTAGTTATGTAAAAAGGTATTGCTAGGTAGTTTTAGTAAATTAAAGGTATATTTTCTTAAAATCTAAAATTATCTTTTCTTTTGAGAAATATGATTTCGAATTAAGTTTTTGTGTCGGTTAGTGAAAGAGTCATATTTTGCATGGAATGATGAAAGAGTGATATTCCTCCCCGTTCATCAAGGAGGACTTTCTGAGATGAGAGGTCCTTAATAGATTTTCTAAGGCTAAGAACGTATGTATGAGATTTTATTTAATTTCAAGGACTTTAGTATCGTTTCCCGTACAGATGAATAGTTTCCAATGACAACAGATGAATCGACCCTTAATCCTGGGCGGCACTTTTCTGGTGGCCCCTGCTATAGAGTGAGTCGACAGTGGGTCCGGAGCGGTCATAGGTGGTTCTCTCCTCCCTTTCTCGATCCTTACCTTTAAACCACCTGACATCCTCACTTTCAGGAAAACCTCTCCTTCGCTAATATTTAAATACTGCTAAAATAAAACGTAACTTCAAGTAAAAGAAGGCTCCACATGGGGTTGTCCCGATCCATCAGAAACCTTTTGGCCCCGGGTGCGATACGGGCGACGAGCGACAAGCAAGAACGCTCCGTTTTCGGGTAACATTTGTTTGACAGCTGTTAATTTTGAAGGCAGTTGCTCCGATTATCCCAAGCGCCAAGCGATATTCAGTGGTGTCGCCCAGTTTCACTTTTGTCGCCGGTCAGGTTTAGGTTCAAAACAGTTTTTAGCGTCGCTTGTCGTTCACCATCTGCAATGTTGCAGTGTTTGAGGTTAGGATCTAACTAGAGATACCAGGACAATGCTTTTGTTGATGGAAACGCGGATTTCATTTTATTAGGATGGAAATATAAGCGGGATTAATTAGTAATCATGTAATAAAATTCAGTTTTTCGAATGACAGTTTAAAACGATTCGAATCTTGACCAGAGGTAAGTTATCGCTCGCCGCCTGTCGTTTGCCGCTCGTCGCTCGTATCGTACCCGAGGCCTTTGTCATCTTCAACCCGTGTTATTTTCTATTTCAATAAAATAAAACTACCATGTATAACGTATAGCCGACCTGCTTGCCGTTGAGCAGCCACGTGACCTCGGGCGTGGGTCTGGACTGGCCCGACGTGCAGTTCACCTCCAATCGCTCGCCCACCGTGTACTCCGTCTTCCAGTACGTGATCGTCGGGTCTTCTATCTGCTTCTCTGCAGCAAAATAATAATTTTAACACATTTTTTTAACGATGAGTGCCACAGAAAGGTTACATTTCTTTAAATAGCTCTGTATTCTTTTGGGCTTTGGAGTGAAACTTTAATGGAAGTGATAAAATAATTACAGCCAGAGGTTAGGAACTGGGCTCAGAAATGTAAGAACGATGATAAATACTTGAAGATGATACATAAGATTATAAATAAGAGATAGGCCTATTTATCTTGTAAATTGTTGAAAAAATTTGCCAACTTGATAGTTATTGGCTCCTCATTCCCTAATAACAGTTTGCTACATTAGGTGGTTATTTGTGTGTTGAGTGGGTAAAGTAAAACATAGTCTCCTGAGCATGTCGAGGGCGACAATTTTTCACGAGGGGGACAATGTGCTTTTCTCTCAAATACACTCAAAATGTTTCCCCAGCTGAAATAATAAATTTCTAAAACATTGATTTTATTAACTTAGTAAGTAATTTAAAGAATCCAGATTGTTTAGTTCTGCTATCAGCACCTTCATCCGGGTAGATGCAACCATTCATGCACCAGCGATCAGCTGATTGTAGCAACGTTCTTACATGCTTAATTCTTAGTCGTTCTCACAGCTGCTTTTCGTTAGTGTTATTCTGATTTGATTATTCCTACCACTTTATCAGCTGTTAGGGCCTGCTTGCGTTGAGCTGCAACATATTTGCATGTGTGCTTGAAAATTTGAAGGCACTCTAATTTTTGCATTATTGATTTCAATTTCATTCTTAAGAGTTTACTTTGCCCCTCATGGGGAAAATAATCACTTTACTCCCGCTGCTAGACAAATTATTTTTCACTCGTAACGCTTTACAACGAGAAAAAACCATCAAAATACAAATGTGTTCCTGATAGTATAAAATTGGAAACGACTCATTTCCACGCACGGGTTTTCCCTTGTGGAAATTAATTTCGCAATACGTGTATACTTTTAAGTTTATTTATTTTGTAAGAAAATTGTATTTATTTTTTATACTCAAGCTTCCTGATTTTTAAAGGTTTTTTGTGCGAAATAAATAATGTTGAATTTTGAATATAGATTGATTCTCAAATTATAAGCCTTGATATAAATATTTTTTTTAATTTCAAGTATAACTTCAAAGTCAAGCTTTTGAAATAGACCAGCAGATCCTGGGCCAATTTCTTGTATTGGTAAAAATCAGTATTTGACGATCTTTAATGGATGCAGGGCAACAAACATCTCTGGTTTGCTGGTACCTGATTTTTTCTTCCAAAGCAGAACAGCAGTCCGTCAGAGAACGTTTCAAACGCCAGTTGAATAGAACGTTATAACCCCAAAAAACCAACGTAAAACGTTTAGAAATTCTTAATGGCAAGTAAAATTTAATGTAAGGCTACATTATGATGTTATAAATAGGGTACTGAAAAATTATACATGATTCAATTTACTAACCTTGAAAAAAAACCTACATTTTAGAACTCATATTATAACACTTGATAACTCTAAACTAGGTTTTTGTCGCTTTATGGGAGACCCCTTCAACTGACACTTACTGATGACAGTGACCTCCTCGTCCTCGCTCGCCTTGGTGTAGATGGGCGTCTCCGTGGTGACCTCGCAGCTGTACACGCCCGAGGCGTCGAAGTCCAGGATCTTCAGCCGCACTTGCTGTTCGTTGCTCTGGGCCCACTAGACAGCCAGACACACACTCGTCACGAGAACCATTTTGACATTATTTATGTATTGTTTTGTTTTTAGCTTTGATAAGAAAGTAATATAGTGTGTGTGTGTGTGTGTGTTTTTTTTCAAACGCAACCCAAAACTTTATTTTATCAGTGTATGATTATTCCCCCAAGATCTCCGGATACGACCCCATTATATTATTTTCTTTGGGTATACATCAAAAGTAAGGCATAACAAAACTATTCACAAGATATTCAGCACCTCAAAACAAACACAAAAAATTTAATACAAGAAAATTCTAAGAGGTACTTTGCAAAACGTTTTCAGGAGTTCAATGGAGAGAACACAACTTTGTATAGATGCCAATGGCAGATTGTTTTAACACATAATGTAGGCTAAATGTGGTCAAACCTAAATATTAGGTTGTATAAAATACAAAGATAACATAATCAATACTTACATAACATGATACATCATGTATTTTGTCATGTACATAACATGTCAAAATACTAGACTTTATTTATTTATTTATGTGTATTTCTTTTGTTGCTGTAATTTGTAAATTGGTGTATGCCGTATATGAAAAAAACGAATAAACAAACAAATAAACAAATACTAATTTAATTTTTATATGTGCATTATTCAATCTTAAAAATGGGTTGCGTTTAAAAAAAACTCCCTGTACGAGTTTCTGAACGTAATGACTGATTGTGTAATGAAATGTAAATATTATATTTTGAGTAGCTTTAGTTCTTAATAAATAGGGAAATCATAATATGCCCATTTTATTCTAATAAAGGAATAAAAACTATAGTATTTATTTGATTTGCAAATTTCTTTTGTTCTATTTCAATTTTTAAATCATTACTTTTGTAGGCAATAGTAACCCGATTTGTCCGGGACACGATCTATCTTAATTCCGTTCATCCATGGATTCGTTAATCGAAGAGCAACGTATAGTTTACAGATATTTATGTTAGTCATACCACAGCCTACATGGGTTTTTATTTAACACTATAAGACCTATCACAAATAAGTTTTAAAATATAATTGTAAAATATTTAACCATCAATTTTGCTTGGATAGTAATATTAATTATTTTGATTAAGGCTTGACGCAAAGTCGTTTGTTTTGCAAAAAAGAAGGCAACAGCTTATTAAAGGTGTGTTGTCATCTAGTTTATTAACATCAAAGCACAACTCTTATCTTCGTTGCAGATTATCGGATTATCCACCAGCAACATTTCTTCACTGAATAACACACATGAACATTATTGGTTGTTTTTGGCTGATTCATTCGCCCCTTTGTACAAACCAACATTTATTCAAACAGTCTTGATTTATTGTTTATTCATTTATTTAATCATTTATTGGTTGCTCAACTGTGTGTCACCCGTAGAAAATACTTAAATGATTATGTCAAATTTAGTTTTAATTTTGGTTGTTTATAATAACAACCTCAGTCATTCTACCTTTATATTTCAGTACTGAAGGGTTATATTCTTTTAGAATAACGAAATATTTAATACGCAACTCCTTCTTTGTTTTTTTTAAGTCACGCACTTCAAGTCCCTAATATGCCACCGTAAATAATACCAGTCCTAAATATAGGTAAACTATATAGATATTTAATGTTTTTTTTTTGTAAAATTAAGAAACTTAAATAGATTTTACCAAACTATATTTACTCTTTAGTTGGGAAAAGCACAATAAAAAATTATATTAGATTAACATCAAATTGTAACATTAAATTAATCATCATTATCATAATTCCACTTAAACTTACAATTAGTAAAATATGTATGTTAATCATTGCTAAGAAGACATTTTGCAATTAACAATGCAATTATCAGATGGAAATAATATTTTTATCGTTGACATAATGCAAGTATAAAGCATGTTTTAAAGGTGATTGAGGTGTTTTAAAATTACGGGCATTAACTTGTATCCGGTTTATTCTTTAAGAACGGCAATATATTTTTATGTTTGGCTTGAATAAGAAAGTAATACGAGTTTCATAACGTAATGAATAATTGTGTCCAACCCCGAAAAAAGTAAAGATATTCAGCCAACATGTCAGCGCCCACGACCGTTTCATTTGTTTACAATGCAATGAGCAGACTATATATTTTAAAGGTCGTTGGTTTACAATACGCAACTAAATATCTTCCTCTTGATACTATTTGAAATTGACTTCATTTCCCTTCAACCTTTGATAAAATGATTAAAGTTAAGCCCAGAATATAGTTGAAGTTAAGGCTACCACGGCAATCTCATAAGCGGCCCTGGATGCACTGAATCTTTGGAGGACCGAAGGGAGTCGCCCTACGTCTTAGTCTACGTCTGTGTTATTAGGTCTCATGGTTTTGTATATTCGTGCCCGTTATAAAATCTTTTTTCTGTTGTATATAGTATATATTAGCTGAAAATACAGCAACAATATCCACACTCATCTAAAAATATGGGCTTCGTGTTATTTGTGTTATTTGACCTGTAATTATACAGCCTTAACATTGTTGTAATATTCATCTCAAATACAGTGTGTACAAAATTCAAAACAGGATAGTAAATGAAACATACATCAAAACATGTCAAGTATCATATGCATTTGAAAACAGTAAAAACATGTTCAAAAGTCTTCCAAAGAGCAGAGTTGTAATTTATTTTAACCTTTTCCTCGGTTGTGCAGCACGACAAAGAGAGGCGGCGGCGGCGTGGCGTCGAGTTTGTGACATTAAGTCAGTTAACTGACAACCATTAGGACACGCCCTTCCCCGTGAAAATGCTTCTAAAACCTTTGTTCTCACCTCTGCCTTCTTGTCGGAAGAATTCCTTGGAAAAAATTCGAGTTTTATTTTATTAGAGCCACATTACATAACCTTGTTTTAAGAGATTACCTAATTCTCCTCTTTGTCTGATGACAGTATTTTAATACAGCTTAGGCGAATTTAATTTTCATTACAGAACTTTAAGTGAAAAACTTAATAACTTTAAGTGTTTACCTGCACATTCAAAATGTTAATGGTGGGCTGCTACTTAATTAGTACGCACTTGAAACCGAGAATGCATCAGTAAATAACAAATGTAAGTTCCAATAACCCGTTTCAATTAATATATTCAATTTACAACCTAGGCTCAAAAATTTTTTATTTGAATATGTTTACTATAAATGTAGAGATTTATAACCTTTGATTTTCTTACAAAAATAGTAACACAACGTTTATATAATAATAAAGTTCAATAAAATATCATGAACGTCACTTTTTATGATGAAATTATATATCAAACAAGTAATTAATGTGATTTAAGTTACTGATGTGACCTGTCACATGTTTCATGTCTGTTTACTGAAAATAATGTTTTATTTATTCTATACTTTCCTACACAAACATAAGCGCAATGTTTGTTTGAATGCTTGTTTGCTTGCTTGATTCATTGACTTACTGATTGGTTGAATGATTTATAAGATCGATTGATGGATTGATTGATTGATTGATTGATTGATTGATTGATTGATTGATTGATTGATTGCACAGTTATATAAAAAAGGGTTAGCTTGTTGAACAAAGATGGAGTAATAAAAAATTGTAATTATAAATAATTTGACTCTCATATTTCTTACAGTAACTAGATGAACTGGTAAACAGGACGTAATACCGAATAAGGCTCGGCCCACCGGGTTATTTTTTCATGATGATGCCAAAGAGAATAAAGTTCAACGTCAACCAGTACAAAATAACGTACAGTTTAAATTACGTCGTTGTGACTACTTCTACGGTATGGAAGGATTTTTATTTTTCCTTTAACACCGTCGAGGCACAGTATTTTCATGTTATACTGAATTATATTGAATCTCCGATGCTGGGGTTTGAACAAATTAATATCGCCAATTACCCGACAGCTGCGGTCCCGGCGGGCTCATGCGAGCGCTCCTGAACTCATGGCTTAAGCGTTAATCGATGGATCCCTGTTTTCAATTTATGTTCCGTAATAACAATGCAATTTATATTACACTATTCAGTTCCATTACATTACTTTGTTGTTTTTAGGAAGTATGTTTTGCGAAGTATATTTCCCATGATATTACACTAATTTCAAAGACTGCTTTTGAATTGTATAATGTCAATGTATTATTTAGGTTTTGTTTTACTGCATTAAAAACCATAATATAAACAAATTCTGTCTTTATATTTTTATGACATTTTTATTATCAAAGGTGAGCATGTTAAAAACTGCAAACGATAAATATTAAAATAAATAATTATCCTTTTGTTAACAGTAAATAAAAGGCATCTAGCTTAATTTAGGACCTCAAACAATTTAATATCTAAGTAATTAGCCTACCTTCCTACCAAGGGATTATAAACATTACCGACATGATATCAATGTTTCTTTGTTCCATCTAATGACACCTTCAGAACGATATGTTTTAGGGAGATATTGGTTTGAATGCAAAATAAATAACTTAGCTATATATAACCATTTTTATTTAAGCTGAAGAATTAAGTACTGGTCTTTGTTCTTAGGAAATGATTCTACTTATTTCTGTATGTTTTGATTGTGGTTTTTATATGTTATCACAGCACGTGGTTTGTTGGTTACCCATCACAAAAAAGTGATAAATGTCTTTTTTGTAGATTTTTTGGCAAGTATAACCAACAAACCTATAACTCTAACAACGATGATTGAAGTGGTTCAGTACACAAAGACATGTAAGTACTTTCTTTTCGTTGGAAGTTAATAAAGTATATTGTGTCTAGTTTTACAATTACTAGGCTACCAGTGTTCAATAAATTAGAACCTATTACTCGAGACAGTCATTAGCATAAAATCTTAAAGATGTACACTCTCGCACAAACGGAAAGACATCTAAAGCGTCTAAGAAGACATCATTTATATTTCTACCTGCATAAATTGTAGGTCAATAGCATGCCTCTTTGAATGCATAGACTATTTAAAATAAATTCAGAGACAAAAATATATTCAATATTCCTACAAAAACATGTGGTCAAAAATTTAAAAAAATCTTATGTTTTTATTGAAATATACTCTTTGTTATTCGTTTGATTTTTAATAAGTAAAAATCGTATGGTTTCTGATTTTTTGACTTAATTTTTTGTTTTAATTATTTTGTAATTTTTACTTTTATTTTAAGGTTTTTTGTGATCATAGTTGTCGTAAAATTAAATTTTAAAAATGCCCTATTTTACAGGGTGTCCAACTCAACTGTACCACTGTTGGCAGCTAAGAAAATATTAGATTAAGAGAAAAATTTAAATCGGAAGATTTATCGTACTTTTTTCAGACAGTAAAATTATGAAATCCATTTTCTTGCAAATGGCCGCCATTTTTCAATATGGCGGACAACTTTCATTTTTCTTAATAATTTTTCTTATCTTAGGGTGTTTTAAGATGTTGCCCTTTACTTTAAAAACCTACGTAATTTTGTCTTAAGCCCAATAGTTTAGGTGATATGAGCAGTTCCCCATTTGAAATGCAATGTAGCCACTTTATCTGTGGTATATAATGCATTCCTTATAAGGTAGTAAATGAATGATCTAAATTATAAATTTCATGAACGAATCTCTACTAAAATGTATTTCTAATATTGAATCTCAACTAAAACCACAGAATTAGGTACTTTTGTTCCTTGGTATATTTTATTTAACCCACTCATTTACGACAGAGTCATGGGCCGAAATATTTTCCCACAACAACATTGACTTCAACTTCAATGAATTCCTTCAAATAATGACCTATTATTTTGAAGTGTTCTTTCCCTTGATAAAAACAAAAATCAAACCATATAAATCGACAAACAAACCGGTCATTACACCCGACATACTTCACCTCAAGAGTAAATGCAAGTCTTGTACTCCATCTCAAAGGATCTTGATGCATCTCATCCAATTCGACTAAAGTATAAACAAGTAAAGCGTGAGTTCAGGGAAACTGTCCGTAAGGCGAAGTCATATAAGATACTTCACACTATTTCTGGGTCATCTAATAATTCCAAAGCTGTATGGGGTGTTTTCAACGACAATAAACCTCAAAGATCCAACGATTCTAACAGAGTGTCACTTGTTGATGAGGACGGTAGGGTAGTGGACGAACCCAAAGAGGTTGCAAATATGTTCAATAGCTTCATCTCAAGTGTCAGTCAAGGGAGTGATACTGATAGGTGGGACCATTTCTGTCATACAACCAAGGGCAACTCGTTCTAGCCCCAACCACCGAAGATGAAGTAGCCAAAGTTATACTCTCTCTCAAATCAAAGGAACAAAAGTCAGTTGCAACAACTATCGGCCAATTTCTTTGATCTCTACATTTCAAAGATTTTCGAGCGGGTTTTTCTCAGCCGTCTTGTGTCATTCCTCGAGGACAATTCCATCATATCTCCAAACCAATTTGGATTTACAAAAGGTGAATCGACCCTCAACGCCATAAACACTGTCATTTCCACTTTATCAAGTGCTCTCGATTCTGGGGAAGCAGCCTTAGGTATGTTCTTTGATCTCCATAAGGCATTTGACATGGTTAATCACAGCATCCTCCTGAACAAACTACTGGCTATTGGGGTGCGAGGCGTGTCTCACAATTGGATATCTTCTTATCTTAGAGGTAGAACACAATCCGTCCGATTGCCTTTTGTTGATGCCCAAGGAAACCGCAAGCAAGTTACCTCTGCTTCTTGGCCCCATCCTCTTTCTTTTATTCATCTATGATTTACCCGATTTTGTATCAGACCCAAGTTTAAATGTAAATGTCTGTTTATTCGTTGATGATACCTCCCTCACCATTTCCGCAAAAAAACAGGCAAGTTTGGAGACATTAGCATTTGAAAGTTCCAACAAAGTTTTGCAATGGTTTCAGAACAACAACCTCATTTATTTTAAACACTGCAAAATCGAACATTGTTCAATTTCAGATAAACAATTCCGATCATGTTTCTCCACTGAACATGACGTCTGTATGGCTAGGTGACGAGGCGCTTTCTTCCTGTGACAACACAAAATTCCTGGGCCTGATTTTAGTCAGCCAACTCAAATTTCATGATCACATAGATCACGTCTGTAAAAAGCTAAGTTGTGGAATTTTTGCCATTAGAAGCCTTTCTAAAATTGCTGACACCCAAGTGACTCTGACCGCCTATTATGGACTTCTATCTGGGGATGCGAAAGTGTCCGTACCAAGTTCGTATTCAGACTACAGAAGAAGGCTTTGAGAGCCGTCTTTAAAATACCGCACCGATCATCTTGTAAGCCTATTTTCAAAGAAAACAGAATTTTAACTTTTCCATCAATTTACATCTACAGTTGCTTGACTTTTTTCCACCAAAACAAAAATCTTTTAACACCACCTTTTCACCAAACACAGTACAATCTTAGAAATAGTAACTTTATCAGGATTCCTCAACACAAAACGGTGTTCTTTGAGAAACACGTGCATTTTAACGGCATCAAGCTTTTTAATGCACTCCCAGAGAATATCAGGGCTGAGCAAGACGCGGGACGATTTGGCCGAAAGGTAAAACGTTTGTTGAGTGAGCAGGCTATTTACAGTGTTAGGGATGTTTATGAGCTGTAGCTAAGAAATCTTATATTTTATAACAAGAGATTATTGTTATTTTAATTAGAAAAAATGACACTATTGTACAGTTCACTGTGATTCAATAAAGGATTTTTGATTTGATTTTATTTGACATATACCGACAATTTTCCAACGCATTGCTCATGGGGAATAATCAAACTTTAACTGCTTATATCTCCCTAAGTATTAAGCTTAGGACAAAATGTCAAAGGGCAAAAAGTTCTTAAAATTAAGGATAACATTTATTCACGCCACAAAATATGGGGTTTTCCCTAAGAAATATCAGAGTTATCCACCAGAGTTGAAAATGGAATTCATATTTTCGTTCGTCTTAAAAACTAGGTGAAATACCCCATTTAAAGTTTCCTCTAAATCTAATAGTTTCTGAGATGCCAATGGTGGCACAGTTATGGTGGACACCCTATATATTTTTCATATACCACTCACGCAATTACAATAATTAGGCCTACTAGGTACCAAATCCTAGTACTAGGAATATAACCTTAAAAATTGTCATAAAAAATTCTTTGATTGTGTCTGCATCACTAATGTCGGATTTATCAGCATTCCAAACTTTAAGGGGGTTAAGGTTAAAAATAACGGGCTTCACACACTATATATTTTCATCTGCATCAAAACAAGAAATCCAATTTCTTATGATAAAAAGAATTAGAGGGAAATTAATTTTTACATATTTTTTGTATGATGAAGTAGAGAAAGCAGAGAAAGTAAAGCAGAGAATCGGTCTGTGTGTGGATCGCCATAACTACAAGGATTTAAGGGTTGACATTTTTAGGGTAGGTTCCTTTAGGTTGCAGCTGATGCACCTGACTCGGATTCCTCTTTCCTCAGCCCCTGAGGTAATTTTGGTCGATTCATGGGAGCCCCCAAAGTTAATAAAATTATTTGTACAAAGTTAGTAAAATAGGACCGGATGTTTAAAAGTGTCTGCTATTCATTTGATTTTATTTAAATAAACAGGTGCTATGATATAATTTCCAATATTTTATTGATTAATATAACAACATTATTAAAAGCCAATAATAAAGAGACTAAGCCTATAGATTTACTGGGGAAACTGATGTTATCACCGAGCCCTTAATAGTTAATGAATAAGTTTGCAAAATACCTTAATTCATCTCGCTGGAGGGCGTAGGCTACCAAACCAGGCTAGGACCAAATTCAGGTTGCACCCTGAATTTTAACCCTGTCTCAACAAAGTAGAGATGGCCGTCAGGGTTAAGCCGACACACGTATAATTGGAAGTCACGATTTCATAGCTAGATATAAACTCATTTTTTATATTTCCAACAAGAGTAATTGTTATTATTAGTTTTTAGATCCATTAACAAAGAATTTAAGGAATTTCCACTACTAAATAGTTTTTAGTGTTTTTTTTTCGTTTTTATCAGAATGTTTTGTGTAGAAAAGATGCATACTTAGCATGGATTTTAAACTATATCAGATGTTAATCTCAAATTTGGCATACCTAGTTATAAATTAATTTGAGATGTTTAGCACTGTACCAATCTAGAATAGCATTAATGTTTTAGTCATAAAAACTTATTATCTTAAAAACGTTATAACTTTATGAAAAGAATTAGCATGGAAAGAGTAGATAATTGGTATTTCTAATCAGTGATGACCAAATATATTAGACTCTAACGCAATTACAGAAAAAGGGCAATTTTTGGGGGGGCGTATCTAGCGGAAATGAAGTGTCTTGTCTAAATGCTCAATAAAGTGACTATGACTATGACTATGACTATGATCGCGATTCTCCGATTTGGACATCGATAATCTAGAATCGTACCGATTATAAATTCAAAGGTAACTTATGATAATTAGCTGTCAACATCTTAATTATGCAAACACATTTTAAATCATGATTAAAAATACTATACCATGTTCTCTTCTTTACATTTTTTATTAGACTTTCAAATCACTTCATAAATGTAATTTCACATAGTTGTATCATTTAATCATTGACAGCGCCCAGCGGGTGTAGTCGCTGGCACGAAGTCTGAAAGGGGACTAATAAAATGTATTAGTACTTTTTAATTTAATGTACTTTTTTGTTCTTGGAGGTTCTGGTAAACGAGTTAGGCGGGGTGGCAACTTGTACTTTTGAATGAGTGTTGAAAATCAGATCAGTGTATTGAACAGACTTTTTTTAATAAAATATTTCTATAAACAGTACTAAGCAAGTAAGGGGATAACATCGATAATGCTTTCTATGTCTGAATCCATAAATATTATTTTCTCCAGTTTTGGGCAGGGCGAAGACTACGGGTGGGTAACTGATTGTTTTCATATGTCGCTTTTAAATAAGCGATGTACATTCAGGTTTTTTACATTAAAATTATTTTGATTAAAAGTTTCAATATTAAAAATGACCGGCAAAAGAAAGTAAGTAGTTTATTGAAAGGTAAACAGTAGTGCGAGTTGAGACACTGTCGACACTTCATAAATTATTACGCACTACTTTAACTTCCATATAGCCGGCGCATTATAACTTTCGTGTTCTATTCACAGAGTCATAACCCTTGACCAACTTTATGACAGGTGACAGTAAAATAACCCTTAAGCTTATTCTCGTCGACAAATTAATGGTAAAACGTTCAATAGAGCGTTCAATTTGGCTAAATATTTCGTATAATTTTTACACTTCTTATTCATTACTTCCAACTAGCTTTGTAAAATCAATGCTAGTATACCCTTTTCTATAAATCTTTTCATATAACTAGTTACTCGTCCGTTATAATATATTCGTTTTTTCATTACTCGGCTAATGTAAAAAATACATATACTGAAAGGAAACGTGTTGCGTTAAAAATTGCCGGCTTGACAAAGCTTAAGAAAAACTGTACATAACCATGCACTCCAATAAGTTGTTTTCTATGATGACATGCACTGAGATTCTCTCCAATCGAAAAGAGATTAGGGAAAATCTCAAATTTACCAGAGATATGATATACATAAGCACATTTATATACTTGAAATGCCAATTAGTAAATTGATGATCAAATTGAATTTTTTGCGGTTAGTTTAATCTTGACCCACATCAATCTGCGCGCCGTGGAGCGTGAAGTTCCGGAACGGCGGTTTCCTGCCGTTCACGAACTGGAAGATCTTGTGGCCGTGCTTGAGCCACTCGACCTTGTGCAGTTGGTCCTTCTCCACGTTGTATTCGCACTTGAGCAGCACGTGAGAGCCGAGCAGGACGTAGCGCGGCACTTTCAGGTGGACGCTGACGTGCATCCTGCACTCTGAAATGATTCAATTAAATGATTAGGTGTTAAATGTGCCAGGGAGAAGGCTCCAGTAAGTCAAGATATCACCTGTGAAATTATTCTGTAGTTATGACCGTGCAGTTATGAATAGTCAGAGAGACGAGAATATCCGTGGTTATGAGCAGAAATTCTTATATATCACGATAGTTTGAAAAAACGCCGTAATTAAATCCTCGCAATCTTATTCATTCTTACAATCACAGTTACAAATCCAGAAATTGAAATTAAAATAATTAAATTAAAATCTTCTCCAAAAACCTTTCCAAACTCGGCTCAAAATGTGTACGGAGAAAGATTTTTCATACTGCTCTATTGAATTAAATCATCTCCACGTGTTATTCATAATCAATCCTAGAACCTGATAGCCCTCTTTTCTGAATTAACTGCTTCATTGCAGTTAACCCATTTAGCTACAAAATTATATAGCTAAAGCCGAACAAAATTATTCCCTAGAATGAGGAGACGACAAAATGGCTTCTAGAAATCAAATCAATTTATTTCCACGGAACAATTATTTAATTACAATTTTACAAAATATTTCATTAAATTGCTTGCATTATAGGAAGCAAGGAAACTACTTGAAAATTAATATACAAAGAAAGGTCGGGTATAAAAGAGCTGAAAAATTAGGCTAATTATGAATGGTGTATGGAAACCTGTAATAATAAAAGGAATAAATAGGTAATTTGTGTAAAGGTAAAAAGATGCATATGTGTTGAGTAATAACGGTTGAAAAAATATAATGTTTAATATTACATTTTGAACTATCTAAATAATATATGACGTCCCGTTGATTTACGGCGTTTATATTACATGGTGACCCGTTATTAATTTAATCTAACTGCATAGCACTCTTATGTAATTAATGAAGAAAGGTTTAGAGAGGGTACAATTACAATTATTTTTCATCGGGTTTAAATTAAAACTTTTAATATTTTTATTTTCCATCAGTATTATTGTATAACTATTATATAGCTATTATCTATTGTATAGCTATTACACTGTAGCTACTAGCTTGGTATAAATGAAATGTGCAGCCTAATACAACTTTGATCATTTTATCCAATACTATATAAAAATTGCAATCAAATAGTTAATTGGGTTGATAGTGCAAACCCAATTGGGTTTGATTGGTTAGCAAATTGAGTTTTCTCTTAAAAGCTACTGAGAGAATGAACACAAGGAGGACGGTAGGGAGGGACGGGAGGAGGAGAGGGTGAGAGGAAGGATGTAGAAAGTAGAAACAATAGAGGCTATAGGCTATATCCGGCACAAAGGTTTAGCTTACTTTGAAGACCAAGCACTTCAATTCGTCCATTTATTAAAGCTCCCTTCCAGGCGCTTGAACGTGCTCTGCACTTTTATTTCCTTTCCAATGCATAAATGACTTTGTGAATGTACCCTTGTAACTAAAGTCATCATTTCCTTAATCCTAATCCATACACAGAAACCAAAAACATTGTTTATTTTAATTATTTGTTGACAAAATACTTTACTGTACCATATTCATTGATTATTCGTATTAAATTAATATACTGCAACCCGTATTAATTCGTTTTATTAGATTAACTCAGTTTTATTTCCGTATCCTCTACTTAAGAAGCTCCATATTTAAAGTTTGTTAATCTCTTTTATGATGGTATTTTTTTATTAATCTAAATACCCTACCAGATATTAATTTCAACATCCTAAAGTAGTATTTATATTTTAAAATGTTTTCTTACCAACAACTAATCCAGTAACCAACAGCACAGATACAACTTTCAAACTCTCCACCATTCTGCCTCAGCGCCTAAAAACAAATCATGGAATAGATTAGCTATTAAAGTTTATAGTTTATTTTATTATTTTTTACCTTACCGAAATTACACGCAATCAGCTGGACTGCATTTTGAGCCTCATGTTTTCTAGTAATTATGATTAAATGAAAATTTTTGTTATTCCCACTTAATCACTTAATCACTTTAATAAGACAGGTACCTCATGGAGGACGTTACCCTGAATATGAGTGAAGGATGAGTGTGATGATCGTGATGATAGTGGCGCTATCTTATAGCCTTGTTACTGACTAAGGTTGGCATGTTCCTTAGACAGGATTGTTAATTAATAGCCCAACAACCAATGTCAGCTGGCTCCAGAAACAACCCTTCAAAAAGCTACTAACTTTTCTCGGGATCGATCCGGCTACCTACAAGTTTGTAGGCGGGCACTATAACCACTACACCAACCTCAGGCATACGTCAACGAGGATGTATCAGAGAATGTAATATATTTGATCTAATTCGATCGTATCTATTTAATATGAATGACATGAGCTTGCCCTTTTAGATTAAATGAGTATTTTCTTAGCCTTAAAGCCAACCACTTTTTGAATTTACATAACCAAGTTGAAACTTTTTCAACCTTTCCTTAGAAGAATTTGTTTTTTATATTTTCTGATAACGTAGCTCTTAGCTACGTTATAAACAGTACACCATTTTATAATTGAAATCACGTTCCGAAACTCAACTTTTTTAATTTGTAAAATAAATAGAGTAATATTATATTAAACACAAAATAAAGAAATTCTACATAAAGCCTCATATTATAAATCAACTTGTATATTCTGTTATATTATTTATTCTATGCGACAAACAAATATAAAAAAGAGAACAATGCATTTTATGTTAACCTATATCACATCGTAGAAACATATTAAGCCGCATCGGATGGGTCGTTTTTGACAGCATTAAGTTGACATTATCAGTTTCCTGGGGAACCTTTTCCACCCACGCAAACTTGCAATCTTGGAGCTGCTGTAGCTGTTGTTTTGTTTTACAAAGATGTACTGAGAGACTTACCCCGAGAATCATCTTAAGGCAAGAATCATTTTTGAAGGCAAGTGTGTTAGGTTATTGTGGAATAATTTAAATTTATTTTGTAAATAGAATAGGCTAGAACGTCATCAATGCATTCAACATGCCTCTACTTTGATGTACCATACCCTGAAAAGTGAAATGGAACAGCTCAGCTATAAATTTCCCCTTAAACATAAGCCTATTGAGTCTTGGATGATTAAAAAGAAAGATAAATATTTCCTCCATCATAGTTTTTTATTTAATAGATATGTTCAATAAATGTCTTAAACGTAGAGTAACATATCCTGCAGAACAATTGATGGTAAATGTGTGTAAAACAAGTTACCAGAAAGTCTTGAACCTGAATGAAATACTTATTAAAAATTTGTTTTCCATTCGGCTTTTGTTGTCTTTTACTGAGAGATAAAATGTTTTTTAAAAAATCAATCAAATTTGTCCATTTAAATATCCATGTTTATACATTTATTTCATTACAAACTACATAAAAAATTGCTGTAAAAAACCAGTAAAAGGATGTATTTATTGGTAAAAAAGTTTCCTTTAGGGATGATTTTATTTCCAAGAGAAAGCATTAAGTGGTCCCTCAAACCCTGTCAGGTGGTATTAGTATTGATAACATTTATCGAACGAGTAAATACTTAGCTTTCAGTCTGTCAATAGTGAAATCCCATTTACAGATGAAAATATTTGTGTGCCTTTTGATTTCCTGAACACTAGTGGACGACAGTTTAGTAATAACCTCTTACAATAAGCCACTTGCATTTATATCCCATTTAATGGTTGTTTTTATGAGTATTTTCTGATTACTTGAAACCCTAGAACATATATTGAATAAACTATTTTCTTCAAGTAGAATAACATATTAATCTTCAATCAAAAGCTCTTATCGGTTACAAGGCTTTTTAAATTTGCTGTTTTATATATATATATATATATATATACTGTATATATATATATAAAGTAAACAGACGTTTTATAATATATACTGTCATGTTTGTATTGTTGAATGAATAGCGAACTGTTGTAAGTGAACTGTAATATAACAAATATCTTGTTCCGGTGTTTGCAGTTCAATTCTGATCCAAGAATAATCACAATGTAGATACTCCTTTTATTTTTCGTAGCAAACCTAGTTCAAAGTTTTATAAAGGTTCGAGAGCTTAGAAATATAGTTAGGAGCGGAATATAGTCATAGCTGTGGAAGATTTATGGGATGTAGACCGTGATTCAGAATCGGAGCAAACACAAAAGCGATTCATATCTCTGTCGACCAATTGGCATTATTGATGAGCGCTCACCAATTATTTCCCTTTTTTTGTTTGACCGCTTTGCTTCGCCACCTATTGGTTTATACTATTATCAGGAGAAGGACATTTTAATTTCCTAATTATATTGAAAATTATTAATCTATAATACTCGCTATATGAAGGTAAATTTGATACTCGTAATGCAATTATTTTCCTGTATTAATTCTGATGAACTGCCGTTTTTTTAATCACTGCTATAAGCATTATTTTGCTATTACAAAGTCTTAAGACATAATTATTACTGATAGAAGTGATATTTATAGAGTAGTGTTAAGATTATATAATATATACACTGGAGGCATGCCCGGCCTATCCTTTGGGTTTAGTCTGCAGAACGTGAATTTGGAATTTTTATTTACCGGGTGTCCACGAATGATCTATGAGATTTTAATTTTGATCATGTCTAATGTTTTCCTTCAATCTCTATTGATTTAAGCATGTATGCTTCAAAGTTTTAAAAATAACCATTTAATACAAATTCTAGTATTTTTCTTGGGTAAATGTACATCTTATTAAAATCGTTTGCATTTTAAGAACACATATTTTGTAAAATACAAAATTATGGCTTGATTGAGGTAGCCTACTTTGATATCCTGTCCATAATTTGCCATTTCCTTTGGGAGTGTACGAGGCAGTTTACATCCCACCAGTGCACGTGAGCGCACATGCATCGTCGAGGGAAAAATAATCTATTCTCAGGGTAATATATACTCAAATTATCCATATTCAGATAAGCACTGGCTAGTTTATAGAAACTAAAACGAAGCACATGCGTTCACAAAGTTTTGAAGCATTAAAGGTATCGCTTGTCTTCCCAAAAAAATTAACTAAGATCACTTTTCTATAGTTTTCACTAAAACTTGAAAGCATATTCAAAAACAAATACTTAAATCGTGTTTTTGTGGTAAGAAAGAAGGATGAAAAATGCAGTTAAAGCCTGATTAATCATTTGTAGACGTCCGGTATATTATAACACGTTCGTTAGCTAATAGTAGTTTATAAAAAAATTCTGTAACATTTCCATAGGTAATTTATGAAAAAGTGTGTATATTTTTTATCCACATCTTTTACTAAATTTGGTTTATCTAAATTTTTAGGTAAGATTTTAAAACGCTCGTTAAACGTTATTTCACAATATTTTATCTAAAATATTATGTACAGTTATCAATTTTATTAAAGGTACAAGAGTGTGAGAACTAAGCATCTTTAAGAATTCACGAATAACGCAGAATCATTAGTTTTCTTTGGTTACGCTTTCACCATTGACCATAGGAATTTAATATTTAATATGCGCACCTTAACTACTAAATCTGAAAAGTTACGAACGTAATCACTAGTCAGCCAGATGGCGAAACTATAACAAATGGTATCGTTGGGTCGGCACAATGAATCGGGGTGTAATTGATGTGCCACTGCTGAAATATTGTTGTCTCCTTCGTAGATTGATGGGGGTTGTAATTAACCCAAATGGGACATCGGGAAATTCTAAATTGATTACTAAGATTAAACTGATCGAATGTTTCTAGAGTATTACTTCTGTATTTTATAGTGCCGCCAAGTAAAAAAGGAATTTTACTTGTATAAAGTTGATTTACAACCCTATTTTAATGAGGAGTGATACATAATTGCAATAAGAATCGCAATTGAAGGTTTGCATCGTATACAGATACAGTCACTGCATTGTATTCTCCAAAACAAGACTGCAACAATAACAAGCTCCTTAGCAAACTTCTCCTTAAGTAACTTCGTGAACAATAATATGCTTACTGTTGTGTCGTTCGCATAATGTAAATTTCTATTAGTTTTGCTTAAGTGTCGTAAAAAAAGGTTCTATGTAGCATAAGCCAAATGAAATGTTCCGAAAAGACAATGAATAATTTATGTGACCTCTTTTTTACATTTAAGAAATCTTTCATATATTCAAACATAAAGGAGTCAAATTCTTAATATACGATGTACAAAAAAGAGCTAGGCCTGTAATGCCTGTTAAATTGCCTGTTAAGTTTTAATAGTCATGGGTCTCTGAAGCAAAAGGTGAAACATTTTCAGCATGTTTTAATTTGAATTACCTTGACAAAAAAAAACTTGTGGGAGGCTAAGAAATGTTAATTTAACATTTTTATAAAATGTTTTGTAAGCTCCCAGAATTTTAAAGAATTTTACTTGCTAATTCACAAATGTTTTAGACTATATTTTTGTCGCTTCACTAGCCAAGTCACAGCTACGCCATGACTAAACTGGTCTCTGAGGTCTTGGATTTATTTGAGACAAAGGACTAAAAATGGTCTTGGTGATGTCTGACTTAAGTAAGGCCTTCGACTGCGTTCCCCATGAAATTCTGATTCACAAATTGAATAAGTATGGAGTTAGTGGCAAAGCGCTTGCAACAATTCACTCCTATATCTAAAACAGAGCTCAAGTAATGCTTGTGGGTGGAACAAATTTGCAACCACTGCCAGTAAAACATGGTGTCCCGCAGGGCTCAGTTGTGAGCCCTGTTCTCTTCCTCATTGTTATAAATGACCTCGTAATGATTGTTGAAAGCTTGACATCGAACTGCTATTTGCCGATGACAGTACCATTTACTCGAGGTTAGTGCTGGCATCTGCCATGACCCTTTTAGTTAAGGCTAAGGACTGGTTTGCGGTAAACAGGATATGCCTAAACGAAGGGAAAACTCAGGAGTTGATTTGCATTCTGAGCATGAAGGAAAACCAGTTTCTGGGTGATGATAAGCCCTTAGGGTTCACGCTAGACCGCAAAGCTCACGTAACGAACACCTGCTCTAAAACGAGTGATCTTCTTGCTGCGTAGGTTGAGGCCAATGCTACCAAATCAATACGTAATAACTGTGTACCTTGCACTATTCCTCAGTCATGTTGTGTATGGACTTCATTGGAGACACGCGTGTGGGTGTGATAACATCCTCGTTCTCCAGAGAAAGGCTCTGCGTATCATCAACTAGGCTGGGCTCCGGGAGCACTGTAAGCCTACTTTTGCCGAGGGGGGAATTTTTACCATCTACAATCAGTATACCTTGGAAACCTGGACCACTTCATGAAAAGACTGACATCCACTCACACATCACCCATGGGAGCGTAACCTGGACATACCTTTATGTCGATTAAGCAAGAAGAAAGACTACTTTCCGATACTAGCTTTTAGACTCCAAAACGCTCTCCCTGTTGATCTAAAAAAAACTTGATCACAGCAAACTAAACAAGAAGGTGTAGTCTTAGTTAAAGGAAAACCCTCTCTACTCAATCGAATATTTCGAGGCAACCGGGACATGACTGTCTAAGCCCCCGCCATCACATGAAAAGTGTAGATTGCAAATATTTTTTTAATGAAAAAGTGTACATAGTAGTTTTTATGATATGATTTTGTCTATCTAGAATTTCTGGTTATCGACGAAGGAGAAGGTATCAAGGTATCAATGTTCCTCAACAAACAAAAATATATACTTTATAAAGTTACTTAATGCCTACGTTGATTTCACCCAATACTTATAATTTGTTTCTATTTACAAATAAACATATTCAGGGTTATTTTAAACTAATAATTCAGAGTTTTTGATTGAATTTTTTAGTATTTTCCATGGCCAATTCCCATTAATACCACTAATAAACAAACTCATTAGATGTAGTGTTTAATAGTCATGAATAATACAAATATTAAATTAGCTATTTCAATAACATACAAGAGATAAGTGATGTTTCTAAATGTTTTAAATTCATAAAACACAAAGATGTTTTACTAAACTTCCAATATTAAAATTTAAAAAAGGAATCTACCTGAGGATTAATAGGGTAATGTAATCTCGGAACTGCTGCACCGGTGATAGGGAAGCCCACTACGTTCCGGTTACGATGAAATAGCTTCGGAATTTCGATTTCACATTCCTTCCCAGGATGAATTATTACTAACGTCAGAGGTGCAATTCAATTCTTTTTATGATTACCATCTGCGTTGGCTTTAATGTACCTCTAATATCAAATTATATAACGTAACTGTATTCATAGAATCGAAGAAACCCATCGTTATGTAAGAACATATTTACAAAATACTACGAAGTTCTGTCGTAAAAAATATCGTGCTTACTCAGCTACAAAATATAAATATTTCACATATAAATCATGGAAAACATAAAGATTTAATGTCTAGATGGAAACATGTTTTGTGTATTAGAAATTAAAGAACCACGAGGTGTTTCTTACAGTTTCTGAAAGACCACATCTCGTGTAGTAGAATCAAACTGCTATTTAAACTCAACTAACATCCTAATAAAACAATGGTCATAAAAGATTTAGTTTACCAGCGTAATCTAATTATTTATTTGAATAATTTTGTGACAAATATTTATCTCATGCGGTTGCTATTGATTTTTTTAGTATTAATTTAGGCAAGATTAACTTTTACTTACTTTATACAACAGCCGCATTAAGTTAAATTTTTACAACGGTCGTATTGAATATTTATTTAATCAGTTCATTCTGTATTATTATATTTTACCAATGACCACCCAGAGCACGTGTCAACAGTCACAAACAGATTGTAATCATCTGACCGTGGGGCCTGGTAAGGGTGCCTCGGCGGTATTACAAGCAAACCTCCATTAGTAAATTGGACATTCAGCAGGCCTTGTTGAGGATGTGACTGGACACCTGCCGATCTCGGTCTATTGTAATGTTGAATGTTGAAGATAAAATAATATATTTTCGAACTGGTCATATTTAAAAAATGATCATCCTATCATATACGGTACATAGTTCACTGTTATATTTTACATAGGTCACTTATTAAAATTTTAATAGTTGTAATGACATAGTTTCTTTGGCATAAAATCTTTTTTGACTTTGTTTAGAATAGTCATTTGATGGTTAAAGTGTTTATCAAATTAATAAAATTCTTTCCTTAGATTTTAATTTTTTAATATGTCTATTATTATTACAATTATATACAGCTGTAATGTCCAAACGGGAGGCTGGACTCCAAGAGCTGCACGGGAGGATAGATTAAAGCTATAGAGGACAGTCAGAGTACCTAAAGGTTGGTTAGGAAAACCCACCGTCACAGAGGAGACATTATTCAAATGTTTTAAGAGAAGTAAGGCCGTGATGTAAATGGTACATTTAGATTAATATATGTTTTTGATAAAGTAGATCTTCGAATTTTTTTAGG
Source organism: Flexamia atlantica (assembly GCA_035578135.1). Classification (NCBI taxonomy): domain Eukaryota; kingdom Metazoa; phylum Arthropoda; class Insecta; order Hemiptera; family Cicadellidae; genus Flexamia; species Flexamia atlantica. The sequence continues at coordinate 3,076,762 of JAQJVK010000011.1, read as the reverse complement.
AGTTGAGGAATTTGAAGACTGCAAGGAAAGTTAAGATTTGACAACGAAATCAAGTTTAAGTTTAGGTGACTGCTATGGGTACGCAAGTTTTGAAAATATGCAGTTGAGGTTAGGAGAACACTGTGTATAAAGACTCCAACAGTTGGTAAAATGCAGATACAATGGCAGTTGGCCTACAATGGACGTTGGGCCAGAACCAGGAGGATATCAGTTGAAAATACCTGCTGGTTTAACAGCAAGTAGAGGTTAGCAATCAACGTAAAGTAAAGCTAAATGTCAGATATTTAAAAAGAGCAAAACTTCTCGGCATTTTCCCGAGGCCCTAGGATTCATGGAGGTACCTCAGAGATAAAGGATTTTTTATCTTTATTTCAGGCAAATGGCAATTAATTTTTTTCGGGTTAGTCTAGTTTTGCGGGACTAAGTATCCTACTTAGGTAAGGTTTGGGAAATTGTAGGTAAGGGACAATTTTAGACCTGAAAGATTAAGTAGGACATCAAAAGGATGCAAAATCAAAAAACATTCCAAAATAACAGCTCCAATAAAAGGCAAAAGCTTATTTGTTATAAGTTATAATTCTTGAAAAATGTGTAAGGCTTCTAATTTCATTGAAAAACATTTTCAAATAAAAAACATATACATATACCGGGTGTTCAAAAAGTCCCGGATCGGCTTCGTAATTTTTTTATTATTAAATATTGACCTATGAAACTTAGAATATGTCTCTTGGACACAAAATACTATTTTAGCAAGGATTCAGTGACCCCCTACCTCCTCAGGGAGACGGCCCACGAGGAGTCAGAAGAAAATCTTAAATGTAAGCATAGGTTGATATGTACATCAAATTAAAGCTCTTTTGTAATAGAATACAATGCCGCAAATCCGATCTCAATTGGATCACCGAATCCTAAATGGCGCCAGTTTAAAATTTTCTCAACTGCAATTTTTAACACCCTTAAAAATTAGATTTCAGACGTTCTAAGGGTCCTTTCGTGATGCGGTTTGCGGCATTTTGTTGAGAATTTCATGCCCATTAAAATTATGTACAGCACTACCTTTGCCGGTCATCATCTTTGCAAGACATCCTTTAAGGTACCGTTCCCCATGGAAGTGGTTTATGCCATAGGCTGTGCATAGGTCGATATGTATATCATTTTAAAGGGGCAATAAAGCAAAATTTAATGCCGCAAACCGCATCTCGAACGGACGCTTAGAACGTCTGAAATCTAATTTTTAAGGGTGTTAAAAATTGCAGTTGAGAAAATTTTAAACTGCCGCCATTTTGTATTCTATGATCCGATTGAGATCGGATTTGCGGCATTGTATTCTACTAAAAAAGAGCTTTAATTTTATGTGCATATCAAAGTATGCTTACATTTAAGATTTTCTCCTGACTCCTCGTGGGCCGTCCCCCTGAGGAGATAGGGGGTCACTGAATATTTGCTAAAATAGTATTTCGTGTCCAAGAGACATATTCTAAGTTTCTTAGGTCAATATTTAATAATAAAAAAATTACGAAGCCGATCCGGGACTTTTTGAACACCCGGTATACATGTTTATGTCGCAATGAGTAACCATACATACACAGGAATATGCTTATATTGCCTGTACTTACGATATCCTTAAAATACCAAGTGTCCCAAACAACGGTTTAACCCAGGATCGGTTTAATAACTTTCAAGCTACATCGTCTAGGTTAAAGGTATTTTTCTAACAAGTTCAGACAAAAACACTTCCTTTTATGTGCGTGTTATTTCTGTCAATGACCCCAAAAAACGCAAATTAGGATAGCCCCAAATTTTAAATTCAAACCCCCATTGACTAACCAACTATTTTAAGGGCACAGTAACATTTAAAAAACACCGCAAGCCCCAAAAATACAATATTTCTCAAAGTTAAAAATATACATTTTGAAGGCCTCAAAAAGCCTTTTGAAAATAAGGATTGCCTCAGGTTTGTATGAAAAATACATTATTAAAAGTTGTAATGCATGTTAATACAAATAAAATAGTATATAAGCTATAGTAAAACATCTGGAGACAAACTCTTACATGACTTCCCGCACACATTATCCCTTATTTAAAATGTTGATACTTTGATCCAAACCCATAAAATTAGAATTTGGAATGGAAGTTGCCCCATATTAACAAACCTAAACTCTCATCAAGTTACTATTTGTTATAAAGGGCTCGTTTGTTACGAAAAGATTGTGCATGCCCCATATTAACATTATCCATGTTTTAAACTGACATATTTTTTAAACATAAAATTTTGAGAAGGTTGAGGTACCATATGTTAAAAGGGCTGGAAATAAATTTGGAAAATGCACTATTGAGTTGTTCTTGACAAGCCCTTGAACTGAGGTGGTCAAACGATAGAGGTTTGATTTTTTATGTAGGTTATTACAATCACGATATTTTTATTTTGTGGGTTGGTGTGGTGATTCAAACATTTTTCTAAACGGACTAGTTTGTGCCTGGAATGGTTCAAGAAATGTTTTAACCATTTTCGCAAAGTTTAAATGCCAATTTCGTGGTACTGACCCGTCATTTGGGCACTTTTCTATGAGAAACTCATGTAAATTTTGATTTTCAAACGAATTTAGCCTAGCTTTGGTTAGGGGCATAATATTGACCTCTAGTTTACGACATTTTGTTTATTTTATTAAGCCCTTTAGAATAAGTAGTCACTCGATGGGGTTTGTATTTGAACATGTTGGGCAACCTCCCTCCCTACCTATCCATATCGCATTTTGGAGACAGGGCACAACATGAAGTTATTTTTCTTAGTCTGGACTCATGAGAAAAATAGCTTAAACTTACTGTTTTGCTCAAAATAACAAACCCGATCCGGGACTTTGACTTTGAATATCAGGTAAAACGAAATCTTCATTGTTAAACGAATCCAGTTAGCCCAAATTATTTAGGCTGTGAAAATGATATATGATGTGAAAAGTTTACTAATTAGACGGTTATTAATGATTTCTGACGGTCTAAAATGAAGCCATGAGGAGCGGCGTAACCCAGAGCCCCGTGTCTGGGGCAGGTCTTGTAGAACGATCGATAATATCGCATGCAACTCGTGAACGCGAGTGTCGATGTAAATAACACCAGCTGTCGAAACACCGATCTGAACGAGTCTCTACTTATCTTGTTTTAGAATCACGTTTTCAATCAATCTCCTTTAATAAGGAACCAATACAGTTCCGGCTGAACTTCAAATTCATAAAGACAAACTTTTTTCGAGTGGATCGCCAAATATAAACTATATTTTCCTTTAACAAATCAAATCAAGTAAATCAAAAATCCTTTATTGAATCACAGTGAACTGTACAATAGTGGCATTTGTTTTATAACTAAAATAACAATAGTCTCTTGTTATAAAATATAAGATTTATTAGCTACAGCTCATAAAAATCCCTAACACTGTAAATAGCCTGCTCACTCAACAATCGTTTTACCTTACGGCCAAATCGTCCCTCGTCCTGCTCAGCCCTGATACGCTATAGGAGTGCATTAAAAAGCTTGATGCTGTTAAAATGCACGTGTTTTTCAAAGAACACCGTTTTGTGTTGAAGAATCCTGATAAAGTTACTGTTTCTAAGATTGTACTATGTTTGGTGAAAATGTGATCTTAAATGATTTTTGTTTTGGTGGAAAAAAGTCACAAGCAACTGTAGTTGTAAATGGATGGAAAAGATGAAATTCTGTTTTATTTGAAAATAGGCATACAAGATGCGGTATTTTAAAGACGGCTCTCAAAGCTTTCTTATGTAGTCTAAATACGAACTTGGTACGGACACTCTCGCATCCCAAGGTAGAAACTATATATGAAAGGTATGGATAGATGAGTCCATAATAGGCGGCCAGAGTCACTTGGGTGTCAGCAATTTTGGAAATGCTTCTAATGGCAAAAATTCCACAACTTAGCTTTCAACAGACGTGATCTATGTGATCATGAAATTTGAGTTGGCTGTCTAAAATCAGGCCCAGGAATTTTGTGTTGCCACAGGAGGAAAGCGCCTCGTCACCTAGCCATAAAGTCAGTGGGGAAACATGATCTGAATTGTTTATCTGGAATTGAACAATGTTCGATTTTGCAGTGTTTAAAACGAGGTTGTTGTTCTGAGACCATTGCAAAACTTTGTTTGAACTTTCAAATACCAATGTCTCCAAACTTGCCTGTTTTTTGCGGAAATGGCGAGGGAGGTATCATCAGCGAATAAACAGACATTTACATTTAAACTTGGGTCTGATACAAAATCGGGTAAATCATAGATGAATAAAAGAAATTATCGACATGGGATTAATCGGCATTAGCATTTTAGAAATTATCTTTTTTCATTCATTACCCCTTATTGATGAATCAGATTCTGCCACAAATAACGTTTTTCTTTATAAGCTACCATATTATTGTATTATTAAATAGTACGTTGGTACGTTAAATAGTACATTAACTTGACATAAGGCTCTATTTTAGAGTTTTCCTCAGAAGTGTTGCAAAAAAGAGATGTTTTAGCATAGAAAGAAAATAATATGAAGATTAATATAAATGTATGCAACTCCTCATAAGTACAAGCAATATCACGTATTTACAACACAAAGGGATTTACTTTGATTTATAAAAACCAGAAACTAATGACTCGGTAGCCACTATTCATTTCAGGATTATTTGAAAAAAAGATAATATTAAAAATTAATTTTTTAAGTAAAGCCAATTTTTTAATTCTCTGGGGAAGAAAATATTTAAAGTAATAATAGCAAGCTGAAAACTGGAAGTGTTTTAAAATCCCATTTACTTTGTAATCTCATGGACATAAACGTGTTATCAGTCTCATTTTCTCGCGAAACGAATCCTGATGGACAGGACTCTGACAGATTCAATCTTGTCTGCAAATATCCTTATTAATCACACCTTCCTGAATTTTTTTCGGTTCATGAACATATTTTATTTTTAAACTTGTTTTTATTATTTATTTTTACTGTTATTTATTTATTTCTTTTTTAACTTGTTATTTTTAATTTTTTGTATCAATCACTTGTTGAATTAAATTTTTCATATTATTATTTATGCTATCTTCCTAGTAAAAAGAATTTGTATACTAGTTGTGTATCCCTCAAAAAATTAGAAGGTAACATGTTAAAGTAGAAACTGTTCTTGTATTTTACGCATGATTAATGTGGCATAGTTTTAGCATTTATAATAATTTATTTTGAAATTTTGTTTTGATATCCATAAAATTAGTTTTGAAAATTTTTGCTATCGAATTTCCTATGGAATAGTGAGATATTGGTATAACCGTAAAGGTAAAACGGATATAATGGAGTAATGGAGTAATGATATGTACCGTAAAGGTGGTTCTGAGGCTTGGGACCATGACAACTTTACTTTCGTTTTGGAGCCCCAATTTTAGAGGAAATCCCAAATTGGGAATCCTGGGTCCAGAAAGGGCAAATAAATCCCACAAGTAAATTTAATGTATGTTTTATTAAAGACCATGAAAGTAAAAAAATCACTCCCTCTTTTAAATTCATAGCAAAAAAACCAATTTAAATACAAAAATGTGAATTTACTACACGCAGTACGAACCTCTTAAAGATACTTTATTCTAGTAGCCGCAATCATCACCTGATTTACTTTTAATTTTTAAAGATATTATTTCTTGTGATCTGGTTGGCCAAAAGGTTGAGTAAATAAATCGGAAGCCCCTAACTTCATTATAGGGTTATGATGCCCAAATGTTTAGGGGTTTTTAGTCTAAAATAGGAAATTTCCCTTAAAGTGACATCTGACATGTTGGCCTGCTGCTCCTCAACGTATGGCTTGAGCCTGGTATTTTGGACTTTTACCTAATATCATGGCAAGTAAAATAAACTGCAAAATGTAAAATAAACGTACTACTATGAACCTTTTTAGACCCACTTCCAAGTATCAAATCAGAACATGAATTTTTTATTCGATAATAGCTTGTGAATTTTATTACAGTTAGAAAATAGAGGCGCAAAACTTGATTGACCTTTACGTCTAAAGAGTGTAAACAAAATGTACAAATATAAAGCGTCTGAGTACCCAATACATCTCCCATATTAAGAAAGTATATAATGTATTCTTTGCATTGGTTGCGTCTTCACTTCAGAATAATCGTAAAAAGAAAAGTATGTATTTTTTTACACAAACGTTTGTGCAGATACGAGTATACTTCAATTGTTTGTGCGCTTGCGTTATTTTAGTTGCCCAACTTGATTGTGATTAAGTAGATGAAAACACAAGTTGAGAGTGGAATTAATCCTTCCAACTTAAAGTAATATTGAATACTTGTTGACCAGTATTCAATTCACGGTTTACATCACTTACCAGTTATTATAAAGATTATCTTAATATCTGAACACTCCTTAATAGCTTTTTTATGACATTTGAAAATTACTTTTGGCTATAGTTAACTTTTAATCAATTTTAGCTACCATATTTCAAGTAGGCTTGTGTTAAAAGTCTGAGGAATTTCTAAGCTTAAGCACAGTTACACCCATTTTAAAAGTATTTCATTGAAGTCAGTGCGAATATAAGATTCAGAGTGGGGAATGATTAGTTACAACACTATCTTCATATTTGAAAAACATCATTCCATCGAACATGGCGGATACACAATGGCGGCCAAGATTGAAAGTCCACATATAATGAATAACTTACTACCCTATAGTGTTTCCTAAAATATTGTTGACTGCATCCATCAAGGATTAACATTCGCTCCAATGTAGTAATAAAGTGAGTAATAATTTGAAATGGCCAGTTTTCATTGCATTGATATAAAAGGTTTCAAATCCGTCATATAAGTCCCAGATTTTCGGCTTCGTGTTAGTCTTACAAAGACGATTAAAATTAGGTGGAATTTGAGCTATGTTTACCTGTAAGATTTTTTATTATTTCACACAAACTTCCTCTTCCCAACAAAGAAATATTACAGTCAAATATACCTAAAGGTAGGTAAATACATTCAACTTGTAGTCCTAGATTAAATTGATAAACGGATATTCGTACATAAAAATTAAGAGGTATTAGTCGTTCGGGACACTCGGTGTACAGTTAATAGGGGACAGAGTTCAAACGCGACTTTTGAAACTATTAACTAATTAATTAAACTAATGGATCGAGAAAAATAATTTAAGTTTTCTCAAGAATTCACCGATGAAAATACAAGTTGAGAGTGGATTGCCACAATTTTATTAATTGATTTTAACCATATGAAACTCAAACATATTTATTTATCAGAAAACTCGAGTGAAGAAAATACGATTTCAGATAATACATTATCTAAAATAAGAGAAAAGTATTGATTAATATATTAATTGTAATTAATTACGATTGTAGTCATCATGGAAAACTGCTATATTTATTACTTCTACTGTGTTATAGTTGTTTACTATACCTTTACTATGTGAGTATTAAAAACAGCATGTGATTATTATATTTCGAGATCAATTCATCTCAGATTGTCATTTAATAGTCTGTTTCATAGCCCCCAAACACCAAAAATAGCATTGATTCAAATCCTTAAATTCATGCCCTTACAGAGTTATTTTCAAGATTTCAGTATCAAAATAACGCCATCTGTAGACGGATAATGTGAAATGTAGTGTGTTCAGGCTATTCAGCAGGTCAAAAAATGTCTTTGCGGATATGGTCTATCTCGCTGTGGGATCCGTGTGATAGGCTGTATGTATTCTTCACATAATCTATTATAACTTCATAACCACTTCAGGTACTAATTTTCAAAGCTTGATATCTCAAAAACCGTATATGTTACCACCAACAATTAACACGCTAAAAATATGCAAAATTAATGTACTTTTTGAAAAAATGTTTAGGTTTAAGTTAATTTTATAAGTTTAAAACATGAAATCACGCTAATATAAAATTTACGGTAATTTGCTGTTGAATGTACGAAAAATTTAATTATTGTCTTTCTTGTGATAAACCTTTGGAATTTTTTTTTTTAATTACAGTTTTGCTATTTTTAGCTCGTTAATGATTGTTGGTCACATTTTCAATTTTTGAGAGACAAGCTTTGAATATTTAAAATGGCTGCCATTTTGAAATTATAAAAATTTAAAATTTGAAATTTGATTCCCTAACAACATGCATACACCAAATTCGAATTTGGTAACTCAAGTGGTTTTAAATTTATAACGGATTAAGTGAAAAATACATTCAGTCCGTCAGACGAAAACCAGACCATATTCGAAATGACATCCTTGGATTATTTTGACCAGAACAATTTTTGGACAGTCGATGAAGCTGGGTATCCAGTATAGTTAATGAATTAACACACTCCCTGTAACGTAGAATAAAGGATTCGGCAGTGTTTTTTTTAATTGTTATTTAAACATTATTTTTCCGTAAATTTTTCTTAGGGCGTAGCCTTAAAGAGGCTTTAAAAAACAGGAAAAAATCTATGTATCATCCTAACTTCCAGTTCAATCGATTAAATACTTATATTCAACCTCACTGTATTTTACAGTCACAATATTAATTTCACAATTTTGATATGATCAGATTTTTTCTCTGGAATCAAATTCACATACTATCAATATACTCTACAGTGTCCGAACCTAAAATTTTATTTGTTGAGAGGCCTCCACAATGACCCAATCAAGGTCAAGGCTACATCTATCACCGTCTTGCAGCGCTCCCCGGGCTTCACAAACGGTCAGCGAAATTGTTATAAAATAGAAGGAGCTAAACTCATGTTCTTTTAATTGTACGTTTTTCTATAAAATCTTTGTCGGTAGTATAAGGATTTTAATTTATTCATATCAAGTATACGCACAATAAAATAACTGCATTCTTATGTATATTACAAAAAAGCTAGTAAATGGTATTTTATTCTATTAAAGAATATCAATAATTATTAAAGATCTTTATTGTTGTTACCTATTGTATTGATTAATCTACATTTAATTTGTATGTATTAATTGCATTGTTGTTTGTTACTTATTAACTGTAACTGTTGCATGCTATTCATTTCCTGGTATTTGTTATGTGATATTTATCTTGGTTTTACTAATGGAATCCCTAAAAAAAATATTTACTTTTGTAAGCATTGGTGATTGTGAGATGAGAATCTGATGTTATGTGGGTGGACCTATAGATAATACAGAACCGAGTATATGACTGCAAATTAAAATAAAATAAAATTAAATTAAAAACATTAATCCTTATAAAAATTATCCACACGTGTCATTTATAATGGCATATTGATCTGTTCGTTTATATTTTATTCAAAGGGTGTGTAGGTTAATTTTTTGAACCGCGTTTTAATATTTATCAAGCTGACCGGGATTCATATAATTGTACGCGAAAAAGGAATATTCTCTCAAACATTAAAACCCAAACATTAAAAAGATATATAGTCTTAAGACATTTTAATGTTCATTTCATGGACCTTTTTCACCCCTTTAAATCGTAAGCCCTTACTTTGAAGAAAAAGTTTATTTTATCTAAGTTTTAAGGATTGAGCCCAGTATTTTCTAGCTTTGCTCTGGCATTCTGTAAAATATACTGGTTTAGTCATGTATAAAAGAATATTTAACTACAATAAAATTTATTTGATACCATTATCAAATAGCCTCTCCCAAAAATAGCATTTTCAGTTACACATACTGAATTCAAGCAATTTCGTGGCTACAAAAGTTCCATAAGTGAGAGATTTATCACAACCAAATAAACTCTAAATGCAACTTAACTTGTTGTAGTAATTGATTACCAAATTATTTTATATACATTTATTTATTAATCGTTACAACTGAAAATCAGCGGCAACATTGTAGTTTAAAGTGTATAGTGAACAATAAATTGCATAGTTATCTCCAACGTTAAAATAGTAGTATAAATCACGTTTACAATATTATTAAAATAAATTTGTATTGTTAGTAAAAATTTATAAGAACTAACGAATTAATGAAAATAAATATTATTGGTAGCTGCTCCACGACCGTAGTTACGGTGATTTATTGGTTTCTTGACGAACGTTTTTCAAAAATTCGTTCTCTATTTCTAGCTCTTTTATAAAATTATTGATATGGTAATATTAACTCGTAGACTGACATCACTGGATAACTATGAGGGGAGGGGATACAAAAATATTTTCAGACTTGGAGGTGCAATACTATAATTTACACATCGTATTTAATTGTATAATTAAAAATTGTTGACAAATTGAAAATGAGAGATTACCTTTTTATTACAAAAATAAGTTAAGTAAACTCGTGAGAAAATAGTGTGTTTTGCCGTTTGCAATTTACAGAGATTTTAATAAAACCAGTAGAGTGGCTAGTTACTTTGAACTAACCCTTTGTTGCTTTGTTTAAACCCTGTGCCATTTTAGCGGCTCGTGTAAACGAAACGTTGGCAGCACAATGGAGCACTCAGAGCTTGTTAAAAATATAAAGCCGCACAAGTTGACATTAACGGCTTACAATCAAAGCCAAGGATTTTTAGGAAATATTTTATTTTATATGTGCCATCAGTGCCAACGTAGATCTGGAAAATTACTAAATAGTTTTAAAAAGAAATAAAATAAAATAAAGGGAAGATGTAAATGAATAAGAATTACTAAAAGACTGGAGGATGTTTCGCCCGAGGCACTCCAACAAGTTGCCGCTGGAAACAGGTGGGAGTTATATCGCCCCTGTTTGCATTTACACCAATTTATCCGGCATAAACGAGCCATAAAAACTTACACTGAGCAAGAGGCAGACTCCGGCTAGTAACACATACAGACACACATGTACAGGACCATAGACTTACACACACACGTAATCGCGCAGTGCCGGGCACGGACTGAGATCCTCCGCGCACCTCCGCGACGCAGCAGAGTCGATACACGCCACACCGCCACACCACGCCACTGACACGGCTACGCCACTGGGACAGCTACGCCACTGGGACAGCTACGCCACTGACACGGCTACGCCACTGGGGCAGCTACGCCACTGACACGGCTACGCCACTGGGCAGCTACGCCACTGGGACAGCTACGCCACTGACACGGCTACGCCACTGGGACAGCTACGCCACTGACACGGCTACGCCACTGGGGCAGCTACGCCACTGGGACAGCTACGCCACTGGGCAGCTACGCCACTGACACGGCTACGCCACTGGGACAGCTACGCCACTGACACGGCTACGCCACTGGGGCAGCTATGCCACTGACACGGCTACGCCACTGGGACAGCTACGCCACTGACACGGCTACGCCACTGGGGCAGCTACGCCACTGGGGCAGCTACGCCACTGACACGGCTACGCCACTGACACGGCTACGCCACTGACACGGCTACGCCACTGACACGGCTACGCCACTGACACGGCTACGTCACTGACACGGCTACATCACTGACACGGCTACGCCACTGACACGGCTACGTCACTGACACGGCTACGCCACTGACACGGCTACGCCACTGACACGGCTACGTCACTGACACGGCTACGCCACTGACACGGCTACGCCACTGGGACAGTTACGCCACTGACACGGCTACGTCACTGGGGCAGCTATGCCACTGACACGGCTACGTCACTGGGGCCGCTATGCCACTGACACGGCTACGTCACTGGGGCAGCTATGCCACTGACACGGCTACGTCACTGGGGCAGCTATGCCACTGACACGGCTACGCCACTGGGTATTCTACGTCACTGTGGTAGCTACGTCACTGGTACAGCTATGCCACTGACACGGCTACGCCAATGGGACTGCTACGTCACTTTGGTAGCTACGTCACTATGAAATCTATGTCACTGGTACAGCTATGCCACTAATACGGCTACGCCACAAACACGGCTACGTCACTGAGACTGCTTCGCCACAGTGGTAATTACGTCACTGTGGAAGCTATGTCACTGGGACAGCTACGCCACTAGGACAGCTACACCACTGGGACAGCTACGCCACTGGTACAGCTATGCCACTGTGGTAGGTAAGCCACTGCGGTAGCTAGCTCACTGTGGTAGCTAAGCCACTATGGAAGCCAAGCCACTGTCACAGTTTAGCCACTGTGATAGATAAGACACTATGATGAGTGAGCTGTAGGCATCACCCGTTCAGTGGCTCTGAGGCATGGGACTATGTTTTTTTTTTGTTTTTTTACGAACGAGGCAAAAAATCACCATTTCTAAAAAAGCCTATTTAGAAATGTATTTGTTCTCACTCTAGTGTCACTGTTTGTTGTCTGATTTTCTTCAAATTTGGTAGAAACATTCCTTTCTATGATATTTTAGGTAAATTTCGTTGGGTAAAACAATTAGAGGACCTTAAAGCCTATTTTTGTGGGACAAATTTCCCAAATTTGGGATTTTTGGGCCGAAAGAGGGTAATGTAAGCCCTGTATATAAACTTAGTGAATATTTTATTAAGGACAATAAAAATATGAAAATTTTAAGCTCTTTTTCAAAGTCATAGCACCAAAAATAACCGTTAATGGAAATTTACCGAAACTGGAACTTACTTAACGCGGTACGTTGTCTCAAAGGATTTTGCACTTTATCGGCCGCAATTATTATTCAATCTACTTTACATTTGGTGGATATATTATTTGCTATGATCTGATTGGCTGGAAATAAATCGGAAGCCCAAATCCCCATTTTAAGGGGGCATAAAGCCCAAAATTTAAGGTTTTTGTGTCTGCAATTAACCCCTAGAATTGAAACTGGCTCCGTCATGTCAGCGTGCTGCGGGAGTGTTCATTCTAAGTGCCCAAAACATGATTTGTCTACACGTCTGCAACATGTCGCACAGCATGCAAGTGTAATAGCGATGCAGTCTTTCAATTACACAACAGAACAGCCTCATTGTGATACTTTACTGATTGCCACCCAGTGGTTATAAATCAATAACATGAAGAGCCTTCGTAAATAAGAACAAATGAGATTTTTTTCTAGAACGAAAGTGGAATTTATCGTAAGATTATTGGTAATATTATAGGGTCTCTATTAGTCACCAGTCACGTTTCAAAAAGTCTGTTTCGTCATATATACAAGAATCGTATATTTCTAACTTTTTACTTTACCATTTAGAATTACTTTTCTTATAAGTCTGAAATATTATAGAATTAATTATAAATTGAATTACTGTATATCTAAACTTAAATGTCATTGTACCACCGGTGTTAATATAAACATAAACTAAAAATATAACTACTGAGGTGACAAATTTGAAAAATCTTTCAAAGAAATTATAATGGATTTATTTTTTATTTTTCTGCCCTAGAAAAACACCTAATCACATACTAAAAAATAAACCTAACTCTTTTCATACTTGTGAAAAGGCAATATTATGTGTGTGTATATATATATATATATATATATATATATATATATTTGTATATCATGTGTATATTATGACCCTAAGTATATTATTGTTATTATTTTTATATAGGTGTGAAAATGTTCTTGTTGTTGGACGTAAATAAAAAACGTCTTGCAGCACTTAAAAATATATTTACAGTTATACTGTATTTACATACAATATGGTAAATATACACAAATGGCGGAAAATAGCGATCTATTTCGATTGGTCTCACCAGTCATCGTCAGGCCTTATGAGAGAGTTCTATCATTGGGCCTGATGAGTGGTGTGACCAATCGAAATCGATCGCCGTTTTTCATTATTTGAGTATATTTACCATCATATATGTAAATACAGTATAAGTGTAAATATATTTTTAAGTGTTTTAAGACGTCTCTTATTTACATTCAGTGAATACAACACGTATCATGATAATCAAGAAATAATCAAGAAACTCAATCATGACATCGGTAGAAATTTAATATTCGATGAACAGGGTTAGTTTGAATTTTTAGTTCATATTTTAAGTACCTCCCTTTTTCAATAAAAGTAGTAATAATTATTATTTTAAACTAGTTAGTTAAATTTACTGTGGATAATCCTAATTTTATTGCTAACATTTTATCAATTCTGCATCAGCTATTGAACCAGTTTCAGTACAGTATTACTTCCTACGTTTCAATGTTCTGGGAAATCAGGACATTGCAAACGGAAAAACGCTGTTCGAGCAAGAAAACATGATCGTGAAGCTACTCGGAAAGGAATGAACTTTGACAATCAATCTGGACCACCTGCGCTTCCAATAACGCGTTTTCGCCCTCGGACTCCAGTCATGGTTTGCATCTTAGAGAACGTATTCTTTTTAGCATCACTGCACCGCATCAATTTTTTTTCTTAGAGCAAAAGAAAACTTATTCTAAAGGTATTACAACTCGTAGGCCTTGTGCTAGGTAATATTTTACGATGATTAACTAATTAGTTGAGCTTAATAATTAATAATATAGCCTAAATTGTAATGTTAGGCCCGATAGGTTTCATTAATTGAAAACAAATTTGACCCTCAGGCAAATATCTAAAGTTGTACTGGTTTTAATTGACCGGCTTACAGTCAGATTACAAGGTAACTTTTCTATAGTAAAAACATTGACACTATCGTGGATTTTATTGGTTTCTTTTTAAAAAATGGAAAAGTATATGACCAACAAAAGCTTTAACATAATTTGCAATGTAGATAAATTGAATTTTTAAGCTGCGAAATTAACTTAAAAACCTTTATAATGACCTACAACAAAATATTTCAATATCAGGTGAGTTTTGGTCAACCAACTTGGTCTTTAAACGACATGAAATTACATGAGTACCACAGATAAGTTGCAAGTCAAAAGAAACTAAGACATGAAATAATAAGTAAATATTTACTTTTCAAGCTCTCTGTAATACCGAAATGAAAATAATTGCCATTAAAGTAACCCTTGTAAATTTTTGTCATTACATTATTAAACTTTTTATCAAATAAAAGTATAAAGCTATTTCTTCACACTTTGGTTTATTACAACACCTCCACGTGCTTCTCGCGGTTTTACATTACCCAGAACTTGTCAAGTTATAGTGTTCGCTGGAAGCAAGTCCGCCTCAGGTGAAACTGGAGAAGTTGGTTACCGGAGTCGCTCGTGTCGAGAATACCAACACACACTTCGAGTTTGACTTGAAGAATCTTTAATATACGGGTACTCGAGTTTAAATTTACTGCCTTTTTAATCAAACGAAAACAAGAGATTTCTGCAAACACTTAAAAGTTTATAACCTAGTTAGAATAATAAAACCGGTTTACCATCAAATAAATAGTTTTATTACTCACAGACACTTCAATTATAAATTGTGTTAATGTAAAACGCCGACGAAAATGTTTTGGAACTTAATACGGGAACAAAATGTTTGGTTGTTTTTCAGATTATTGATCTACAATCTTTTCTTACCCCGTAAAAAATAATGTATCGACTACTGTTGTAGGCCTATACACGACAGTTAAAAGTGTACTTTTTTAGTTTATCTATGCAAAAGTAGCAAAATCTCCATGATTATAGTCTACTCGATTAAAACAATTACAGGTAAAAAGATAACAAACTATAATAAACTTAACTAATTTATTTACAAAAATTAACATAAGGCAGATAAAGTCTTCGGCGAATGTTTTTAGATGCTAGATAAATAAGGATACTGTCTCAACAAGTGTCCTTTGCTGGTTTTTTAACAATGGACCCAAAGCCCTGAGGGCGAGGTTTCCGATGTAGGCTAAACTAGCTCTCCTATAATCCTCCCTTCACTTTCAGCTTCCAGTTCTTTGTTCTAAAAAAAAAATCTAGTTCCAATTAAATTAAAAATGAAAATGAAATCATATCCTGCGAATTCTCCTAATACCAAGACAAATTTAACACAATATCAACATCAGCGTATGTTTTTATGTAATTCAATAGAAATAATAGAAACAGTATATGATATATCTATATATTTATAAGATTGAAAATAACAAATTTCCTCAGAAGATAGATACTTTACCTCAGAATACTTTACTCTCTTGATACACGATCAACTATAATAAAAAGAGCAGCTTAGGCGATAGACTCTTGACTGAAAAGTTGTTTTCATCATACTGTCCCGAAAACAGCCGTTTTTAGTTCTCTAAATCGTACGCAAAATGATCGTTTTTGGATCACTTCGAATAGGAGTACTGGAAAAACATATGGTAAATTTTGCCGTACTCTAATGTCAAAATTTATTTATGTTACGTTTGAAAGGTTGAACGATTTCTTATCTTGTGTTTGTAAACAACTAACAGATGTGTAAATGACTATGACTATTTAGGATAACCTCAAAATTATGTAGTCTAATTTTTGACTATTAAATGATTATTTATACATAATGATGAAAATAGTTGTTCATCACATGGAGCAAAAGTGTCTCCTTGGTACTCGATCGCATTTCCAAGCTCGGCTGCGCCTCGCCTGTAAATTACGATCTCGTACCAAAAAGAGCCACTTTCGCTCCTAGTAATGAAAACTACTATAATCAAAGTTGTTATCAATTTTCCTTGTTGCCGTTTTTCTTTGAATACCAGGAAGTTGTATAGATATATGTAATTTATTTTCACCATATTCTAAGACGTCGTAACAAAAATTTTGTTAAGGCGTATTTCGTTCACAAATTAAATCTCAATCACAAGAGGTAGTGAAAGAGACATGTATTAGATCATAAATGTTGTCAAAACGAGCTTGACTCAATCTAATTTTCTTATGTGTACTGCCTTAATAACTCGATTTGGGGAAACAAATAAATATGTAATAATAGGATAATCTGAGAAGTTTTATGAATACATAACCAGATTTAGGTTCCAATGGGTTGTTCATTACAGACGGTATTCACGTCACATGTCACATGGTGCAAATTAAGTGAAGTAGAATGGAGTATCTGAATGGAGTATCTCATGGAATGGAGAATCTTGTTTGAACATGGCGGCAGGTGAAGACGTGGACAATTGTCCCAAGTGTAAAATTGACGTTGTTGAAAGTGATGATGCACTTCAATGTGATGGATTCTGCGATAAATGGCACCATATTGCTTGCGTGGAAGTAAATTCAGAAGATTATAGTAAATTCAAGGAATTAGGGGACGTGGCTAAATGGATGTGCGATGTCTGCTCAGCCAAGTTGGACACGATGAGAAACCTGAAGGTCGGCGCCGAGGAATACACCAATCTTCATGAACTTGTGGGAAGTGTGATTAAATTAGTTAAAGAAGTTATTAATGATAATTCTGAAATAAAAGATAGACTTAGAAATGTTGAAGCTTTTCAAGAGAGGTTATGTGTAAAAACTGAAACAATCGAATCTTCGGCGACCCAACAATCGAATGTGGAAAAATCGAACGAGCAACCATCGAGTGTTTCATCTGATGTCTCAATTCGGCAGACGAACATATCGAGTGGTCGTGATTCGCTTCAATCCGATTGTGGAACTTTGTTTGACAGTGGTCCCAGTGCCCCAAATAGTGTTTGCAACGACGATCATAGTTCTAATGAAAATTTTATTCCAAACACGGATGAATCATCCATTACCACTGTAATTTCTAACAAACCCTTACAACCGAAATGGAGTGAAGTGGTAAAAAAAGGAAGGAATAACAGAAGAGAAGAATTACCCAATCAACGAGGCAGTGGATCTTTTTCGAAGCCGAAATCGTATCCAAACCGACAAAGTGCGGGGAAAGTCGACAGCTACAACTCACGAAAGTCGCATAAAAGACCGGAAAGCCAACAGAAATCAAGTGTCGTAGTGGGAACAAAGGATGCTACAGGACTTGTAGCTGGTGAGAAAAAAGCTTGGCTATACTTGGGTCATCTTCAGAGTGACACAACAGTTGAAGCTGTTAAGAAATTTATCTCGG
Organism: Flexamia atlantica; assembly: GCA_035578135.1. Taxonomy (NCBI): domain Eukaryota; kingdom Metazoa; phylum Arthropoda; class Insecta; order Hemiptera; family Cicadellidae; genus Flexamia; species Flexamia atlantica. The sequence continues at coordinate 3,058,973 of JAQJVK010000011.1, read as the reverse complement.
ACTCATTTGCTGATGCAAAAGCCTCAGTGGAGAAGCTAGAAAGTAAGGGAGCAAACGCAAGCTTCAAGGTTGGAGTAAATTTTGATAAGAAAGATGACTTCTACAATAGTTCAGTGTGGCCTAAAAATGCTATTGTGAAGCGTTTTTTATTCAAGAGAGGGAGGAGCAGAAACCTAGCCTAGTGTCTAAGGACAGTGGGGGCACCGTGTCGGGACTGAGTCTAACCTCTGAAATAGAAGGTAAGAGAAACTTTAAGCTAGCCTTTGTGAATGTACAGAATTTAAGAAGAAAATTAAACTTAGTTTCTGCATTCGCAGAAAATATAAATCCAAATGTGCTGTGCCTTAGTGAGCACCACCTAATTAGCCTAGAAAGAGACTTTTACGATACCATTGGGCATTTGAAGCTGGCAGCTTGCTATTTCCGCTCTGACCATAAAAATGGTGGTGTTTCCATTTATCTTAAGGAAGATCTTACATTTAATGTCATTAATGTCGAAACTTATTGCCTTGAACTGGACATTGAACTTGCTGCTGTAAAGCTAACTAACACGGATACAGAGTTGCTTATTGTTGTTGTATATCGCTCTCCTGATGGAGTTTTTGATAACTTCTTTTTGAATCTGGACAGATGTTTAACTAGCCTAACCAAGCTAAACTTGCCCATAATCTTGGGCGGAGATGTAAATATACACTTAAATGTTGATGGCAATATTCTTAATACGTTTAATTGTCTTCTTCAAAGCCATGGACTTTACATCACAAACCGTGCACCAACTCGGGGGAAGAACAGCCTAGACACCATTGCCACCTCACTGGACTCGTGGGACTACGACACCCTGGTACTAAATCCGGTCATTGCCGACCACGATGCTGTGGTAATGAATGTTCAACTGAGTTCGGTGAGTGAAACATCTTATTTACCTTGGCATGCAGATTACCTTAAGTCATTTAGGAAAATAAACCAAGACAATCTACCTGTGTTTCGAGCAGCTTTAGCAAATCTTGACTGGTTTGAATCATTGGGTGACATTTCTGCTCATCCTGAAGATTTATTTAATAGGTTTTTTAGTGTAGTTCTAGCTACATATGATAAGTTTTTCCCTTTGAAAACCTCTAGAATGTCTGTAAATCATCGCCAGCCCTCAACCAGGGTGAGACCTAAACCCAAGCATCCAAGTTTTGGAAATGCTTGGTATACCCCTGGGCTTCACCAACTTAGACTTCTAGTATTGGCTCTAAATGACCAAAGAAAGTTGTGTACTAATGGGGGTGAGCAGACTCGCCTATACAACTGTTATTTGAGAGCAAAAAGTGTCTATAAAAAAGAAGTGGACAGGGCAAAAAAGGAAGCTAATATTCATGCAATAACTGATTCCAGCAATCCATGCAAGGCGGCCTGGAATCTTGTAAATAGCATTGCTAAACCCGGGAAACTTAAAGATAAGCCGAGTGTAAAAGTAAGTCCGGATGAATTTAATCACTTTTTGCTGAATGAAGTAGATAGGCTGGTCAGCTCCATACCGGTTAGCAACAAAACCACGTCTGATATCTGTACCCCCATCAGCAACCTAACTAACGGAAACGCTAGCCTGAATAGGTGGGTCCCTGTTGCCCCTCATGAGCTGGTCAGGATTGTAAATAGTTTTAAGAACAAGAAGTCCCTTGACATATATGGCATGAGTGTAAATGTTCTAAAGCACATCATTGAGGTTATAGCTTATCCCCTGAGTATCGTTTTAAACAGATGCCTAGAAGAAGGGTATTTTCCCAAGATTTTAAAGCTTTCTAGGACAGTGCCTGTTTTCAAGAAAGGAGATCCTGAGTCAGTCAAGAGCTACCGGCCAATATCAATAATTCCCGTCTTGGCTAAGGTATTCGAAACAACCATGAAAATCCAACTTGTCAGCTACTTTGAAGGAAATGGGCTCTTTGTAAACACCCAACATGGTTTTAGGTGCGGCAAATCCACTGTGACAGCTGTTTCCCAGTTAGTATCCAAGATTTTAGACTCCTTTGAGGACAATGACTCCATGGCCCTGGCCCTTGCAGACCTAAGCAAAGCTTTCGACTGCGTTCCGCATTGCCTACTTGTCGAAAAACTGAGAGCATATGGAGTCGGTGCCAAGGTGTTGTCTACCTTCACATCCTATTTGGCTGATAGGAGGCAGATCCTTACTCTGCATGGAGCGAACTCCGCATCCCTACCTGTCAGTCATGGCGTTCCTCAAGGTTCGGTCATTGGACCGGTTCTCTTCTTGGTCCTGATCAATGACCTCGGTGTACTGGGAGACATACTTCTGTTTGCAGATGATACCACCTTTTTTGCTAGTGGGAAAACATCCGACTTGGCACAGGAGTCGGTAGCTGAAAACTTTGCCTTAGCCAAACAATGGTTCTCGGACAACAAACTTAGCCTGAACGAAGATAAGACACAAGAAATGGTCTGCAGTCTTAGTCTGAGCCAGCCTACTGAGTCTCTAGAAGTTAAGCTGCTGGGCTTCACAATCGACAGTAAGCTAAACTGGAGTAGTCATACGGCCAACATCTGCCTAAAGTTAGCCAAGGTAACATTTCTTCTTAGGCGCCTGAAATCTTTGTTGTCTAAGAGTCACCTTCTGGTTGTGTACCACGCCCTGTTCCACAGCCATGTTACCTATGGCCTCCAGTTGTGGGGACATGCTGCGGGGTGTAAGAACGTCCTCCTCCAGCAAAAGAAAGCCCTGCGTATTATTGACTCGGCCGGGTTCCGTGACCACTGCAGGCCTATCTTCATCAGGCTAGGAATCCTCACCATATACAGCCAATACATCTTGCTTAGTCTTCTTCATATTAAGAAGAACTACCTGTCACTTTCTAGAAGGGGAGACCAACACCCCTACAATACCCGTGGGAAAGAGAAAGTTGACGTTCCCTTCTGTAGGCTAAGCAAGAAAAAAGAATGTTTCCCGGTTTTGGCTATGAAGATGTTTAACCGGCTGCCTGTTAAGATAAGAAACCTAGATTGCAAAGAATTTAGCAAACGGGTTGAGGACTGGCTAAGGAAAACTCCTTTTTACTCCATTGAGGAGTACTTTCAAGCCGACCCGGAGGAAATTTAGGCCTACCGAATAAAGACCTGCCGCCATGCATGTTTGTAAATATTGTACAGTTTTAAACATATGTTAGTTTTAGTAGTGTAGTAATAGTGACGCTGTCAATCCAGTAACCACTGGTCACAGACGAAGAGGAGAAGTATGAAGTATGAAGTAAGTATGAGTAAGGGTTATGAATATACATCGAGAAACTTCATCATCTGTATCTTTTGTGGTTTCAAGATATAAAATTAAAAAATGAATACTTGTGTAAGAGCAATACTGGAGATATGAAAAAGATTCTGTATATATTTTCAAACAGATAAACATTATACATTAAACAAAATATTTATTCAAATACAGATTAAATGTTTTGCATTATCGTACTGTAATAGAGCCAAGCTACAGTCACTGTCAAATTTAAACACCATGAAATGTTATTTTATAACAGTAGGGAAAAACAATTGTAATCGTCTTTTATAACATTGTTTATGAACAATAATTATATAGTAGTTGTTCTTATGAACACTTGGTAAACTCCTAATAAGTGTATGCCACACACAAGAACAGTAACATAATGAAGTGACAGAGTTTCATAAATACACAACAGGATATCGCTGCCTAGCATCGATGTTCTGTCCCATAAACTGAATATTGATGTCATGTAGTGATGCCAAGCGCAATTTTGGTCGTATGGATCGGGGTGATGCTATGAATAACAACCAAATACCCTGCATGTAGATTCTTCAGGACACAAATAGTTCTTCTATTTCCAGTCATATCAGGAGAGTTATTTTTCCACATAAAAGTTCTAAGGTAACGTTGTTAGTTTTGAAACTGGACCTGTACTCATAGGTTGGACTACTACTTAATAAATATATTATCGACTATTGTCGTCACCGATTGACGTTTAATTAGACATCTATATCTTGTTATTGCAAATTTATCTCATTTTCAATGTACTTCCAATACTTATTCCTAGGTATATTAGTAAAATACTACTGTAGATACTAGAAGTTATTACCAAAGAACATGAGTCGGTGGTGCAATCGGCAGCGCCGGCGTCGGCCTAAGGAATCAGGGCTGATAATCCGTAGACTCGAAACCGTCACTATCTTTTTTAGTACATTTTTATTCTATCTTGTACTGCACCGGCTCAGTCCTTGTTTTGTTTGACAAAGTCCACCGTCCACGCACAGCTCTGAGGCCCGCGTGGAAGGGGAAATGCATGGGTAAAGGGAGTTAAGGAAGTTAAAAATAAGGAACATCTGGTAGTTTTTTTTAGGCAAACACTTTAAAATAACTAATTGTTTAATGATAATATTTTTTACTTATACGAAAATTCAAGCAGTTAATAATTCAGAAATTTGATGTATTAAAAGTAAATTAGATTTTTTCTTTACTCAGGAGACCTTGTTTTGAGTTTCTATTTAAAATGCAGTCTGAGGGTCAGCATCCCACGCGCGCTTGTCCGAAATCATGCTATGAATATTCAGTTTTACGTTATTACACAGGCTTCAATTTTTTAAAGTCTTCCTTTAATTTTAATGAGAGAAATTATATCAAATAGAAATATCGAGTCAATGATGCGAGTAAATAGCCTATTACTGAGCTTCACAATTTTTTTTACGTAAACCTTTGTTAGTTTACGTCATCCAGGACATTGGATTCGTATTAGAGCGGCCTTAGTTTTGATGGGTGCGTCAACCTCAGGCTAGTAATAACGTGATCAGCCCATTCTAAGTCCTTAAAATAGGCCTACCGTAAATTAAAACTTCCATCAAGAGAATGCGTACGAAAACATTCATCATAGACACACACACACACACACACACACACACACACACACACACACACACACACACACACACACACACACACACACACACACACACACACACACATTAAGTACATAAAACGATAAAAACCGATTGGTGATCACATTGTCCTCCAACTGACGGACGCAATTTGACACAGGCCATTATGAAGGGTATACAACCATCAACCAGCCGATCAGCTTTTGGTTTTGATCATTATTGTGCGTAATTTGATACATACGTTTTAAATGTTTCATACGAACCATGTTTTTGCAAGTTTTAATGTGATTTGACGACGTCCAATGAACTGAGAATCATGCAACCCAGCATCGAACCTATGTTGACTTAGGCAGGTCGCTATGTTAAGACTACAGTGTACCGAATGACGTAAGGTAAAAGTAACTAACAATAGTTGTCTAAACAAGTTCAGGAGAAATAAATCTCATCACTGAGACGACTAAAATGTTTGTTTGTTTGTTCGTTCATTAATTTAAATTATTACTCGCCAAAGGCACAAAACAACCCTGGTCATTTAGGGCTGAGAAATAAGGATGTTATAAACACTAGCAATTGATCATAATATATTGCATAAGGTACTGCTTACTGCTATTGTGTAATTTAGAGTGTCTTACTTAGGCTGTGGTATTTACTTGATTTGGTTATCGTCTCTATCTGTATCTTATTTATTTGTAGAAGAAGAAGTAAGTAAAAAGGGTTTTTATTTGATAACTTTGATGCAACAGGGACAATAAAGGGCGAGAGGTTTTCCAATATGCAAGATTTACAGGGCATTCTTTAAACTATGTTGTTTTATCTGTACGATAGTCTCCATCCACATTCGGGTTTATGTATATTTTAATGAATTTTACCCATTTAAAGATTAAACAAATTTAAGGTTAAAAAATTCATTAAATTTAAGTTCTTTTTCGATGGAAATCAATGCCGAAGATTTAAACATAAGGATCATCAAGTCGAAATTGCAGCTAATCTAACTTTAAAAAATTCTACATTTAAAAACTTTATATTACTATTAAGGGCGTTAAAGTCGGCTTTTATATGCGGTTTGCATGTTATGTTAAGCTTCGTGATACCTGTTAAAAATGATAAATTAGGTTGACTTACGCCTTTTAAAAACCAATTTCCTCTAAGAGGTAAATGATATGAATAACGGAGACCACAGTCTAATTAGTTGGTCAATTAAAAGATTAATTAAATAAACTACAATTCTGCCAACCAATCCCTAAAATGTATGTGACTTTAAACCCATTATCATTATACGGTATAAAGTCTACCAAATGTCACTTTTAGCTCATTTTTAACGCATATCAATGTTAACTAGGGATTGGCTGCATTTTGGATCTAAAATTTTACATAAAACCTTCCGTCAAACATTTTCATCTCGGATGGCTCTCCGACTCGTCAATATATGTATAATTCCTAAATAATGTAACTAGAAAATGTAAATAGCTTTTACTTTCATGAGCAGTCTTCCCTTGGAGGTCAGAGCCATCAAATTCCTCAAAAGGGTTCTCAAATATAGATAAAATAATAGATAAATCAAAAGCTCTTGTTCTTGTTTCTTAAACCAAAGCGGAGTGTCTCTTCTCATAGAGTTAATGTCATAGTTAAGTTTATTAACCTAAATCATACAGTTTCCGGAATTTTCATCCCCCACATCCGGAAACCAAAGTCTATGGAGGATGAATAACAAGAATTTCTAACTACTACCATATTTATACATATATCTAAGTAATGTTAAAAATTATTTTTTACCAAACATAGCCTTCATGTTACACAAGTTCGTGCAACAGTATTGGTATGGATCAGAGAAGCGTCATGAATACACAATTAATGAGATCGACAACCTGTAGCTTCATTTGTATACAAGGATCTCGTATGAACCGACAATTTCGGCGGCATACGGAATTATAACGCTAATCGTACGGAACCAAAGCTAAATAAATCGTAGAAGACTTTTTTTTGGCGAATATGATTGTAAAAATTATTTACATTTCAACATATACCATGGTCTTCTGATTTAAGTGAAAATTTTTAATCTTGTATGTTAGTCTAAAATGTATTTTGATCTAAAGGGAATAACAGCGTACACATAAGTATATGCAATATCGCTAGCAATCAAAATTGGTTCAGGAAACTATTTTTATTGAATCTAAATAAATCACTCTTACAATTTTCCGTATACATAGAAGCAGTGGTTTTAAATGTTCACCAAAGTTAAAGCATCCTTACCTAGTGTTAGGGAAAATGGCAATACTCTTAAGTTTTCACAGTAATTTTAGGAATACTGATTGTATAGTTTGTATAGCTTTTACGAGATTGCAAAATCGAAGCTTTAACTAATTGGCTTATTTGCAAATAAGATACAATGTTAAAACTAGTAACAAAAACAAGTGACAGCAAAAAAAAGTTCTGGAGTAAGATTAAAAATATAAAATAAAGAGGAAAGATACTGAGATACAATTAAATGTCTCTGATCATCATCTGCAAGCTTCTTCAGAATATCACCTGTGGTTTTTACCCTGCTTTAGTAATTGAAGGACTTCTTGCCCTTCATAATAATTATAAATCTACCTTCTGCAATTGTAACATCATAAACCTGTGAATTAGTGTCGTTCAATTTTTTTGTCAAACGACATAAACCTGGGTTTTACATTTTTCAAAATTTTTAATAATTGAGACTCTCGCTGCTGGTACTCCGTTGACACTGTAGACCTTAGGTTGGACCAATTAATGTTTATAATTAAGCTTTGCGCCAACCCTTCGCTTGCAAAAAGGCCGAAAATTTTAATGGAGTGAAAAACTGTACATGTATGCTTAAATTTTACATAAGCGAAGTTCCTGGAAATAGCAATTTAAGATGGTAATAAAATGTAATTTATAGGGAAAGAAAACCACAACTCAACATGAAAAAGAGCCCTGACCCTCTAAAAGAAAATAAAATACCTACTTGATATCAAGCGCTCATTACTTTTTACTCCGACTAAGACTTTATATTAAAGGAAACCTGTAAAAACCAAAATTAACTCGATATTTTTTGCAGTTGAAACAATTAAGAATATTTTTTTAAATTTTGAAAATTAAAAAAGAATTTTTTAGTCAAATAATTAGGTTTGTCATAATTACGATGAAATTCCTAAATTACGATTTGAGCATCTTGTGATATTCTTATTTTTGTTATTAATGGATTTAAAAGAAGGCCGAAATTGCATTCATATTAAGTAATCAGCAAACACTGGCATCAACCCTACATATGCAACTTTTATGCCTACAAACAGCTACTAAGACATATTTTCAAGTTGCTCAAAGTGGGTTATTAAAATTCAAAACCTGCAAAGTTTGTTTAGGTGCTAATGCACGTGTCACTGAATCCGAGACCAAAACATTGTGAGATAACCTGGCGAGTGTAATCCGCCGAGCAGGTGTGCTGCTCTCCATTACTGGGTATAACAACATTGTATCCGATCTTACTCTGCCTGACAGTCCTGTATCCATTAGCTCTGCTTTTTATGTAATATTACGTGTCCTTCTAAAGAATTTACTTTACTATTACTTTATTTGTGCATATTTCAACGTTTACAAAAAAAGTTTTCATGATTAGTGGTCAGTTTTAATCACATAACAAATATACTGAATTATTTATTAGTGGATCGCACGTTATTTAATACAAAGAGCAACGTGTTTTAATGAAGAACAGTGCACACGGGCTTATAAAACTGAACAGGGCTGCAATAGAATCCAGAAAATGTATTATTTAATATTTTTGTTGCATATAAGCTTATTATTATATTGTTTAAAATGAAATAGGTATTATTTGGTGTATTAGTAAGCCTACACCCATGTATTGATCGACAGCCCGTTGAAAGAAGCAATTGCCTCAACAGCCTCTTCCGAAATAAAAAGAGCAGCCATCCTGTCAGGCTGATTAAAAAGTAAATAGTTAATCGAAGTTCAAACTATTCAACTATTTCAAAACTAATCATTCCAACTACTTCATGGCAAAATACGCTAATTGCATTTATATAATACTACCTGATAACCCCGGCTTCGCCCGGGAGATTATTTTCATCTTGTCATAGTCTTGTTGTTTCTTAGTGCTGCATTCAATCAATTAGTAACCAAAGTTGCTATTTACCATGGTAACCATAGTAACTATTGAAAGCACTCCCAAAATCCTTGAAATGGGTCCCTTTCGGACGACGCTTTGCCTAAGTCCTTAAAGATACCAAAACCAAACCACCATAGAGCACATCATGAGATTCCAAGCTTTAATTTGACACTAGGATTAAGTGTCTACGAATAAGTGTCTAATATAATATAATATATTTAAAAAATAATATAACATACTAGCTGATAATCCCGGTTTTGCCCGGGAGATTATTTTTGTTTTTGTATTCTAGATGTTTCTTTGCGCTACATTCGGTTAATAACCATAGTAGCTGTTTCTAATTGTAAACGTAGTAGCTATTTCTATATTTATATTGGTAACCCTAGCAACAATTCAAAGCACTCCCAAAATCCTTGATATGTGTCCCTTTAGGACGATCCTGGGCATAATCCCTTAAATATATCAAAACCAAACCACCATAGTGCATCATGAGATTTCAAGTTTTAATCTAATACCAAGACTAAGTGTTTACGACATGTAGTTTTTGGCTGTAGCCCGAAATATACCAACAAACAATTTTTTTTATTTTGATATATTGATTAAGAGATTGAACATGAATAAAGATAAGTATATTTTCGATAATGCAAAAATAAACAGACCGAGGTGCCATCCACAGGCTGGAGAGATGAGGAAAGAGTGGATGCACGTTCACGCTGGATATTCCGAATGGGGCTCACGTAGTTGTTAACATTGCTAACACGACGCGACTAGAGTTAACCGGGTTATCTCAGTCAACCTCTAACTACGAGTTTTCAGCTACAAGAAACAAAATAATACATACAATTTTATCTTGCAAAATTACGATATACGAAAGTATATCGCAATTTGCCAACAACTATTCTTTCCTGTTTTATATTGTTAACTTTGACATGTCACTCAAAAACATTATTTATTAGAAATAGTTTTTTCATTTATAACATTTTAATCTGATATCTACAAACTTGGTATTGTTAAAATATACCTCGTCATTAAAATACCTAAGGAAATCAAAATAGTAGGGTGATTAAAATTCATATTGATTAATTAAAATACATTCATGACGTTATTACAATTCCTTTTTTTAATGAAGTTGATATTGAAATTATTCAGAGTAAGAATTCATCAAGTAGATTCTACAGGCTATCCCCAAATTAATGCTAACGTAATACTGTTAGATTATTACGAAAATAAAACATTTTACGTAAAGATACAATACAACGTTACATTGAATGCTGTTATTGAGAAGTTTTGTAATAAGTTGTGAATAATGTTTTACAAAGGCGCTATTGCATCCCCAACGCAGATGGCTCAGAATTGATGGCCCAAGAGTTTTCTATTACAGACACGGTCTCTTTCCTTTCTCACTATTTCTAGAATACAAAGAATACATTTTACTACATACTCTGAACATTGTTTAGGTTTCAGTCTTTCCTTATAGATGTAAGAACAAATATTAATTCTATTAGATAATTGTTCTGTTTTCAAGCTACTTTCGCATTATGATTTCAAAATATCTATACGAATTGATGATTCATGTGCTTACCAACTAACGTAATAAGGTGTTTCTAAATTATTTTTAAAATTCTACTTTAACATTTTCTTCACACAACATAATTCAAAAGTAATTTATTAAAAATAAACGTCAGATTAATAACGTTAGTATGTTTAAAATTGATAATGTATTTGTGTTGACACGGATCACAGTCTAATGGGTATAAGCATAAAAATGGAAAAAGTTACAACGTTAAAAGAAAGGTTTATGTGAGAAAGTTAATAAACCACCGCTAATGAAATCTTGAGGGGACAATAGACAATAAATGGGTTTGCGGTAAGTGGACAGCGTTGGACGGCCTGCCACGTAACGTCGCTACTACTGTTCGCTCCACAATCCCTTGGAGATCACCCAACTTCTCATACCACGTTTCAATAACAAGCGGAAATTACAGGGGAAGAAACATCATAGGAGTAATACATGACAAAAATTTTATCTTAAAATTGAACGTGTCAACAATAAAATGATGGTTAGTAGAAAAATTAAGCAACATAATTCCTGAAACTGTAAGTAATGGCTTGGAATTTTTTTAAAGAGTTTTATTTCCGGGAAACGATGGAAATTCCTGTTTTTTAGATAATATAGTTCGTTTGTACATGTTCGTTTTATATGTACTCTACAATATAAATCACTAGTTGAAGGATTGCTGGTATCAATGATCCAAAATACAGTTGATTTTAATCTAAATTACTATGTAATTTACTGCAATTTTTACAAGTGAAAAAATGCAATAATGGTAAAAATCCAGTAATCAGTTTCATGTACATCAAAAAAATTGTCCAACTTCAAGTCGTTTAAAAGTGAAGTTTTTCCTGGTTATTTAAAGTTATCCGCTGTAAAACCTTTACACAAAAAGGGTAGAGTCACAGATAAAAAACAATATTCTTCATCTGTGGTAGAGTTGACGTTCTGGATGACTTCAAACCAATTTCAATCGCAATCAACATTCTCTTAGATTTTTGAGAAGGCGGTCTCAATGAGACTATGGTCTTTCATAGATTCCAGCGTTTTGGTTGACAACCCGTTTGGGTGTGTGAAGGGAAGCTCTACTGTCAATGCAATGTATATGCTCTTGGAGAAAGCGGTGAACGCTCTTGATCGTGGTGGGTCCGCATCTAGTGTTTTCTTTTTGACCTCCTCAAGGCTTTCGGTTTCACATAGCCTTCTGTTGGAGAAACTCGAAAGCATTGGTTTTTCGAGGTGTGGCTAATCAATGGTTTTCATCCTACTTATCAAATCATAGACAGGTTGATGAAATACCCTTTGGACAGAGATGGAAATATGCTTAAACGGTTCTCTTCTGATATTCTGAATGTTAAGGTGGGTGTGCCATAAGGCTTCATACTAGGGCCACGTTTTTCATTTGGTTTATTCATGATTTGAAGAGTTGTATCAAAAGTGCTCATTTGTGCTTATTTTCTGACGACACGTCAATTGTCATTGATGATCGATGTCGGGAAGGCATGGAGGTCCTTTTTGGAGTCAAATTTTGTAGTTCATTGGTTTCGAGATAACGGTCTTTTTGTCAACGCCAAGAAAACGACGTTGCTTAATTTCTCAATCACGTCAAAGCACTCTGAAGTTCTTAGTATAATGATTGATGATGCTGAAATCTCTACTGAAAACGTAGTAAAGTTTTTAGGGCTACATGTTGACCGCAATCTGAATTCCTCCATTCACATTCAAAATGTTGCACGAAAGATTTGTTCCGGCATTTTTGCGCTCCGCAGGCTGGCAACCTTTACAGACGCAGCAGTTCTTCTTTCGGCGTACTATGCTTTAGTTTTCCCCTAAAATCTTTCATATGCTGTTTCGATCAGGGGATCAGAAAAATAACAAACAAAACACATTTTTGTTCTACAAAAAAGGCCGTCAGAATTATCGCTGGCATTCGTCAAAGAGAGTCTTTCAAACCTTATTTTAAGGACTTCAATATTCTCACTTTTCCTGGTATTTACATTTTCCAAACATTGATTTTTTTTTAAGACAAAAACCATAGCATTTTCAAACCTCTTGTCCCACAGTCTACATATTGCCTCAGAAATACCTTAAAAATAAATATTTCCCGACATGGCACTTCCTTTTACAAGCACCATACCTTCTATAACGCCATGCACTTTTCAACACCCTCCCTGATTTTCCGATGTATGAAGCTGACTTCATTATTTTTAAAAGAAAACTGAAGGAATTTTTTAATGAAAAATGCTTTTACTCAGTAAAAGAATTTATTGAGGGTAGTTATTAAGCATGTATTATCATTTATTGTATTATTATTTTAGTTTTGACGCAAGCCAATGCATGTTATTATGTTTTATGGCAATAAAGGATATTTGACTTTGACTTTGACTTTAACCATCACTTAAAATAATGCATATGCTTTCCATGTACTAGTAGATCCACAAGGTTCCCCCAAATAGATTGAAATATTTTGTATTTGTTAAGACAAGCGGAGTCTTTACAGGGCCAGCAGACAAAATGTGTATCTCTCATGATCGTTTACAATAAAGAATTCAAGCGATTTCATCTTCTTGACGTGTTATACATTCCTATACGTCTTGGAACGTTTTATTACACTGCATTACAGTTAAAACAATTTCGTCTTTATTTAATATCAATTAATTGAATTTTATGAAAATATTATAATTTCATTCTTAATAACTAGGGTAACACGTGTTCATTACCACAGGGGATGACATGACTTTACCACACAATAAGAAATATTGTAATAGGTGAACGTGTAAAACAGTAGGACTGCATAGTTTAGAAGGAACTATGTTAGGGACGCATGTGAATTAGTATTTATTTTATCGTTAATGAACGGGTTGTAAAAAAAGTAAAACGGATTACTCAAAGTACTTGAGTACTTGAGTTATCGTGTCTTCAGTGCTTATTGGGTATTTAAGATGTTGAAGAATTCGTTGATTGGTTCGAACTTTTGGTTCCTAATTACCTTTATTGGATTCCGAGAGGCTCTGAATAGAATGTTTTCAGAGATCGTGGAAATGAATTGGAGGCATATTTGCATTTCTATTTACCGAATTGTTTTCTAAACCACTGGTTGAACAATCAAATATACTAGGAAAATGATATACCAATACATGTTATCATGTTTTACTCTACATCTAAATTATTACTTAATTCTACGTTGTGTAAAGTAATAAATTAGTATAATAATGTTACATATTTGACATCAATTTCTTCCAATGTTTTCCTTACGTTACTGCTTAATTTACAAAGGATATATCTCTAGACTTTAGTAAAATAATATTTAGTTTGATATTTAACGATTTAGTTGTAACAATTTTATTGGAAGAAGACATTCAAACCTTAGCATAGCATTAATTAACCGATCTACTGTTTATCCCTATAATTATTGTAGGACATAACTCAAAACATTGTGTCTTATAGGTCATTGCATTTTTTCTACAAAATGAGACATCCATACATATTTTTTAAGGATAATTCTAAATTTCAGTTTGACAGAAAAGGCGAATATGACAGGAATTTTAGTTTTTAGTCAACATACCAAAATTGTTACTAGTCGCTGTCACCAAAAGCAGCGTTGAATCCAGATCACAGAGAATCACGTTCCCTATTACCCAGTTTAAATTGCTCCGTCTGGTCGAGCCAGGTCGTGATTGGCTGAGACATGGCTGTTTCAATAAAGCGGCATTGGTTTTGATAGTGAATTGGAACCGAAACTGATTAAGTAAGCCGAAATCCTTGTACATTATCGGTCTGATTTTAGTAGAAATTAATTTTGGACTTTATGTTTGCCAAATATTTATCGTTGCTATTGATTGTAGTTTGAATACACAGTCCAAGATCGCTATGACCTAAAATGTAATTGTCAGTCAGTTCGATCAAAGGGCAGGTGGCAATTCCAATGAAAAATCTTTATATCTTAGATGGTCATTTAGATACTCAGCTGATCACGTTGCCCATTACGCTGTTTAAATTGCTGTGTTAGTCCAAACTAAGCTTTGGTTCCTCAAACCTGACCGTTTTAGTAAAACTAGTTTAGTTGTTTGAAAGTTTATGTCTTAAGAGTTTTATATCTTAACTCCTGTGTTTCCATAGGTAATCGATTAAGTTTCATCCCCCTCCAATCTGAGCGGAAAATTGGCTGTTTAAATGAAGGTTTAAGTTACCTGGTCTGGCAAATGATTCTGTTGTAGGTTAAAGTTTAATTTATAAAGGAAATGTCATTTTACTAAAGTTTAGAGACATTTTCTTTATAAATTAAGCTGTAACCTAAGGAAAATATTGGAAGAAATTTATGTCAAATATGTACTAATTTATTACTTACAACAGGATAATTTGACAGAACAGGTAACTTAAACCTTCATTTTATAAATCAGTGATCCAGAGGCTTTCCACAATGAGATTGGGTGTTTAAATATAACCTGCTTTGGCTTAGATACATATTCAGACAGGAAAATTGCAAGTTTCCCAATGGAAAACAATTTAAAAGATCCTCTCCCTCAACACAAACCTAGTTTGTAACGTTAAAATTGGCTGGATGTATAATGCAGAACTAGTTAGATTGGATATTAAATTTACAAAATCAAGGGCTTTATACTAAAGCGTTCCATTCCTTTAACGCTCATACCGGGAAATGAATATGGGCAAAAACATGGACAATCCCTAACTTTTTTGACTCGGATTTAAAGAGCGATTCGCCACACATTGATATCCCTGAACAACTTGAAAAAGAAGTTTTTTTGGAGAAATATTATTAGTTGAGGTGGATTAAACATATAATTAATTGTAAGCTTTTCGGTACGTAGAGCATTATGTTTGAACTGAAATAATTCTGAAATCAAATATTACTCCTTATTACTTTCTGCCACTCTTAAAATTTGATTCTTAAAAATATAAACGCCACGTTAAATGGTAAAAATTAAAAGCACGAGTATACATTTGTGATTTAAATAATAGATAGAAAAACTATACAATTACAAAGTCAGGGGTAAAACTTATTATGAAATATGTGCATACGCAGCCCATGAGGTGAGGCTTGGGGGGAACTTAAGCACGAAAATAGGCTTATGTGTTGGTCGGGTTTATGATGTGCTTTTGTGTAAAATTTCAGTCCATTCGGTTTGGTAGCTTTGCCTTGCCCGGCAGCCTGACAAACATACATTACCTCTTCTTTATAAATTAACCAGCTGTTGTACCGTCAGTATGGCTGTCCGTTTTATGGCTTATTTATAAAGTAACGATGTTCTCATGGAAGGCTGTAGAAAACAACAAAATTCCCGAAAATTGGTACTAAATATTAAAAATACTTATAAAAAACTTGCAGGGCCTGGGAGGAGACTATGTAAGTGAACAGCCCAATGTGTTACATCAGTTTAAGATCTACCTTTGCGGTAGGCTGTATAATATCAACCCGGTCGGTTCGGTAGTTTTTGCGTTTACCCCCCACAACAAACAAACAAACAAATAGACAAAAACACCTCTTTTTTATAATAGATACTAGCTGATAGTAACCAGCTTCTCTGGGTTAAAAAAATTATAAATGCTTAAATAGTTGATTCGACTACTACGCATACATTTGAAAAAATCGGGTGTGGCATTTTTGGTGGTAGCAATATTATTTGCCCTTTCAAACAGCATACATTTTGCGATTTTCTTTGACATGCAATAGCTACAAATTTTGTCCATATTGCCATATTTCATTGGACTTGTTCCCGGGGCTCAATTTTTTTACATTGGTGAGCCAACAGCCAACAGGCGGTTAAAGGCAAGGGTGGTTCAAGATATCTTGAATGATTTTATTTGATGTCAAACTCTAAACTTTAGTTACGGGGTGTCTCCCGAGTGGGGCGAGCCCAATAAGTTTCTCAGTTGTTATGTTAGATTATTATAACTTCTGTGTATAATACTTTGTGTATTGAGCCGGAGTAAATAAAGAAATTAAAAAAAACCTTTTATATAAAAACAATTGAAGGTGTTGCATTCTATTGGTAACTAGTGTAACCTCGGTAAATATTTCAAATTAAACCATATGTTTTTATACAAGCAAATAAACCTAAAGCACTCCCGAAATCCTTGACATAGGCCCCTTTCGGACTATCCTGTGCATAAGCCCTAAAAGATATATGAACCCACTCACCATAGTGCATACCATAAGATACCAAGCTTTATTTTGACACCAAGGGTCTACGAGGAGTTTTTTGGCTGCAGCTCAAAATATACCAACAGACAACTTCCTTCATATATATATTATTATTCATTTATATTATTTACATATATATATATATATATATATACATATATTTTAATAGATTATTACAGATGAATATTACAATAGGTATTAGCCTATAGATAGATAGTTTAGTACTGTATAGCATAGATGACGTGAAGTGAACTTAACAAAATACAAAATGTAGAGAAACATCACAGTTCGCTGTGATGTAGACTAGCCTAACAGTCCTCTGAAGCTTGACGAGATCATCATACATTCCCATAACTTATTCCTTCATTCGCTAGTTGCAATGTCACCCTTCAACAGTGAGTGTTGAAGACAAATTGATGTACAATATGGCTGTCTACAATTCAAAGCTTGATAAAGTGCATATTGCGCTTTTATACTCACTGTTCAACGTGGTACTGAATAAATCATTTAAACTTGTATTTATGGGTGTCCAAACGCATAAATTTTAAATATGTTTTTAAAAAGATTGGCCAGCATGCATGCAATTTAACTGTTAAGTCAGTGCGAGTCGTTGATTCAATCTGTGACTTTTTTGTGTGCTTTGTGATAATTGTTGGATTGCATTATGTATCAGTTGAGTGTCAATTAATTAGTTTTATCTTTGTTTAAAAGATATCATCACCAAGTCTAAAAGAACACAAAGAAAAATGCATTACCCAATGCATTTAATTTATATAAATTGAGCAATATTTTTAAAAACCAATGTATTTTAACCATCCGTTAGACCTTGGAACCGAGTCTGTGACTCCCAGAGCCTTAGTCTGAGATACATGTCACTAAGCTATAGCGTTTTGTTTCCACTTTATGTCCTGGTCAACAGTGACTAGCCGCAATGATCTCTTCAGACCTGTTGATTTCACATGTTGCGCTAATAGCTTGTCAACAAGTGGTGGGAGATGTACGATGCGGAAAATCTCCAACATAAATCACAACCCAGTATTTAGAGTACAATATATTTTAAGGTAACATTTTAAAATTAAAAAGTAAATTTTGTAAAATTTTGCATAAAATAAAATACTTGTTTACAGATAAGTATTGTTGTTAAACACTAATAACACCTTAAAGATTAAGAACTGGATTTAAGGTCAATTAAGTAAACGTGCGAGCTAGTGTGATGGTTTGTTCAAGGTAGTAGTCACAATGAAACGGACAGAGAAATGTATTAGGTGCCTCTCCTAGAGTGAACAGTAGCTAACATTTCCATCAAAGTTCTTTCAATGAACTTTCTATGGAAACATCCCTTTATTCTTCAAGCGGTTTTTTGGAGTCACATCGAAGTCTTAAAATATGGCCGCAGCTTTCCAATATGGTGGAAAACTCTGATTTTTCTTATGGTATTTTCTCAAATTGGAAAAGAATCCAATTTGAATCGTTCAAGTGTCCTTAACCATTTGGTGTAGAAAAAATTATCAAAGATAAAAAAATTCTTAAAATTAAGGGTAAAATTCAAAAACGGTATTCCACAAGAACAATCTACGTTGTACGCTATTTTGGAAGAGGCGGCCATATTTTTCAGTTTCGAAGTAACTCCAAAATAGAGCTTTAAAAATAAGGGATGTCCCCTACATGAAGTTCCTTGTCAGATTTATAAAATAAAGTTAGCCAATGGTTCTCTTTAGGTGAAATACCCGGTAGATCGCAATGTCCTAATAAGTTGTTTTGTATTCTCTAAAGCACTTCAAAAAATGCCGCTGAAAATAAGGAATTCCTGATGTTCAGTCAAAGAAGTTACAAAACGATACATTAATAAAGTTCAGATATTACCGGTTGAACGGTGAACACAAAAAAAACAAAGGAGACTAATAATGTCATAATGAATAACAGTTAAATGTAGTTAGTTCTAGCTAGAGAATTTTACTTTTACAAATTAAACTGTGGCTCCATCGCTTTATTAACTGTTTGAATTCAGTTTTATTTATACAAATGAAAACATGTTTTTGAAAATACGCCATAGGAATACAAAAACTTTAGGAGTGAGATATATTTAGGGATGCGGGTAAACATTTGAATTAATATTAAACTTATAAACGCTTTTGTAAAACTTGATAGTTCCAGTATGTTTCAGACAATATCGTTGTCCAATATATGTTTTCGATTTTTTTAAATACTTTTAAATAATCTTGTGTGACAAATTTTAGATATAAGGAACACTACCGTGTAGTGTTTCTAAACACTACTGATATTGAACGATAATATGAAACTAAGTCCATTTCTTTTACCAACAGGGTTTCAACCCTGTTGAAAGAAAAGACGAAGGTTGCAAAGAAACCGTATTTAAATTGAATATCGATATAACATGAAAAGAAATTTACAATTCTTAAACTTAGGGGATAATGAAAATTTTTTTAAATCGATTTTTCATAAATCGCCAAGTTATTTGTACTGAAATGAATTGAACAACCAAAGCACTAATTGCAAATTGATCAACCTTAATAAACTAATAAACTCCAACTCTGAAACATTATCCTCATTTGGTTGATTTGTTTTCTACTCACTAATCAACTATTGTTTCCTTTTGTTACAGAATAGGATTTTTTATATTTCACTACAATATTGTCATACGTTGCTCATGATCATTGCTTCAACACCAACAGACGTATTGTTGGCAAAGCGTCTAACGCGTTATTTCATTGAGTGAGGCCAGCTAACCGTACAAGTGGTACCTGGTAACTACTTTTTTATGGTGAAAACAAAATTATTTGAAAATGCATTAATCTATCAACTACGTCGTCCTGTTTTTATTTTGCATGTAATTTACAGTTAGGGACAAATCATTTTATTTTCAAGTTATTTATTAAATAAATAACTACTATTAATTAGTGATAACTATTTATTCACACAGTGAAAATCCATCGGATGAAATTATTTGTAATCCCAAGTTACCTTCCTCTATGATATGAGTTCATTTTATTGCATATTTCCCTTTACTTCTATAATTTTTCAAAATGTTTTTATCTAAAATCTATAGCTTATATTTGAAGACGATGGGTTTTCGAGAGATTAAAAACTTAATTTTGAAGGGATTGAACTTCGTCAAACATTAATTCTCAACTACAATTAAGTTTTAAAAATTAATTTTGTTTTACTTTTAACCGCACAGTAATGATAGTATCAGCCATACTGCAAAGTTAGAATACTTGCTTTTGGGACAACTTTACTTATATTCTTAAGGTTATACTTTATCTATATTAATTTGAAGCTTTTATTATTCTGCAAATTAATCTAATATGGTCATTCCAATAGCATATTCTTGGGAGCCCATCATCTCACGTTGCCATGACAACGAATTTCACCTGTTACCGCGCCGACCCAATATATAATTATAACTAGCTGACTATCTTGATTGCACCTAAGCTTTTCACGTTGAAAATTGATATAATAAGAATTGATTATGAAGTCATATAATGATTCACTTGATTCATATATTTCACAAGATTCATGTTATTCATAATTTGATTCAAAACTTATGATGATCATTTATATTATTTTCTTGGGAACATTCTGCAGTGAGCTCTCGAGTGTGGGACTGAGAATCGCAGGCTCAAGGCGCTCCCCCCAAAGCGGCAGCACTAGCCATGAATCACAGAAAATGCCACCACTCTTCCGCTTACTGTCTCTATGAAAATGTCAACTGTTAGCCAACTAGGCACCTGCCTACTAAGCCTAAGATCTCATTTTAACAAGTTATGATACACTTGTTAAATGAACTTAGTTATATATTTTTCATGGCAAATAAAATAAAGTAGAATGTTTTTGGAGAGGCCTCATAAATGAGTGACGGAGGATGTTCTGCGGGCCCTCAGTCCCATTCTGTAGTATAATAAATACAATAATGCCCAAGTTCCAGCAGAACCTCCGACTTAGTAAATTAAAAACATTTAGTTAAAAGTATTCCATTTAAATTATTAAAGTTTTCTTCAGTTGTGACCATTTTTTATACAGTTTAAACCCAGAAAAACTATGAAAATGATGTCCTAGAATTGCATGCTCTTTAAATCTCTAGTACTTGACGGAAATACAATTAAAACTAGATGAACGCTTTATAAACACGTTGATTTGACTGAACTAACTAAATGACAATATACTTGTAGGCTCATAGAATTGTTTCATTATTGTTCATAGGGTTAAACTTTTAAGAAAATAAATTCCAAAAACAACAGCATTTAAACTTGGTTGACACACAACATTAGTACATTTATTTGGTTTTTACTTTCCATAAAATTCTACCTTAATATTATACTACCAAAACCTATATACGGATGCAAACTGTAATTACAAAAATTATCTTCCCTTGACAATGAAAACATTTTCATAACCATTCCAACTCGTCATAACAACCCGTAAATCAAACACAGTACTGAATCGAATTGTAATTGAAGTGCAGTAATAATGAAATGAATCTGGAGCTTGGCTCTGCTATGAACCCCAATCACGCTTTTAACAGTTCCAATTTGAATTGCTTCAACTGTTCACTCCTCAACTCTGATTGAACGATTCTACGGTACTTGTACGTGTACCGCAGATATTCTTGATTTTAAAAGTGGGTATATTTTTATTTTCATTGATTCGACCTGAAGAAATCAAGGTAATTTAGAAATAAAAAGGGCACTAGGTGGCCAAACTAACGTATATATTCATTTTTTATTGTTTATTTCTAAGTAAATAATTTATAAAAAAAAGTTATAATCTGTAGGTTTAAGGTCAAATAAATTGTTTATCACGGTTTTTCTCATACGTTACCTTCAAAGATCGTTTAAAAACTCAACCAAATATCGGTCAAGAACTCAACCAAAACAAATGTATTTTGATAGGTTTTGTTTTAACTTATTGCTAAGAAAATTATAATTCATTTAAACATTAATCATTGTGTAACATAACATGTATTTTAAAATAAAAAGTTACTTTTTTTATTTCCCACGTAATCAACAAAATCCTTGTTATTTTTCATTTTAATGTTTCAGACTAAAATAATGTTTTCATTTGTTTGAAGACTGATGTAAATTGCAATGGAAATGTGCAAATTTATAGGAAAATACTTTTTTAATGCTGGTTGATTAAATTTAACCTCACATATGGTAGAAAGAAGAGAACGGAATAAAATATTAATAGAGTCTGCGAGTTTATTGATACAGCAATAAATAATTCAAACACATCACCAATTCTGATCACGTCGTCAGATCAAAGTGACACCGGCTAAATCAACGAATCACTGAGACTAGTACACAGTATGTGACTCTCCTTGACTCTCCTGCATTCAACTGACATTTATTTATTCTGTTTTCAAAAATATAAATAAATCATACTTGATTCAAAAAAATGTATTTTCTTTTGTATCAACAACTTAGAACTGTTAGTTTGTCCATCTATCACAAAACTTTGTGAATTAATAAGCGAATAATAGGTTTATGTACACTTTTTTCTCAGATTAATCCAGTAGGTTTTGATTTTTATGAAGTTTTTATTTGTGTCTGCCATGGCATTGACCGACAGTCACGGAGTTAAAATAACCACGCACGTGGAGAGTAATGGTAATGTATGTGTATTTTCAGTTTTGAGGGTAATACCTTCATCGTCACAAACATTTAAGTTTTAGTCTGTAATATTCCTGTCTGTATACCTACAGTTTTTCTTAAAATTATTGTACGACATAACAAAACAGTTTTATGGTCTAATCTAATTTTAACTGCGAAGGCAGTGATGAACAAATGAGGATTTCCACGGGTCGAGTTGGAAGAGGAGTTGGACGGGCGAGTCAATCTGGGCTAGTTAGCGGTCGAGTAGTTTATTTGCATCACTCGCCCTCTTTTTAACGAACACAATTATTACTCCGGTTGAATCAAACTCGCCTACCAACTCGACTGGTGCAAATCGGCCCACAATGCCAAAAAAATGTACGCCCGAAATCAATAGTCTGCAAAGACTTAATCCCAGCAAGTTTGTATATTTTAGTTAGTCGAACATCATACAGCAATATATTTTGTACCATTTGGTAGTTCGATCAGTTTCTTTTTACAAACGGTTTCCAAAACCACGGTGGGCAGAGTAAAATGTTAGATTTTTCTACAATGCAGATTATCTGGTCATTTATCTATGGAACTCATCCTAACAAGAACTTAAGTTGGTTAACAAGGAAAGGTTGGTTGATTAAGAACATCTTCATCTTGAACTTATTCTATGCTGCTATTTATTTTGTATTATTCCGAATTTCCTCACCGATTTGTGAAATTCACCATAACACTGCTCAAAAATATTACTCCTGAGGGCCTGGAACACTCAATGTGATTATTATCATATTTATATGCAGTTTATAGACTATCCGAGAATCATACATTCTTTCGGTCAGTTACCTCCGTCCACATTAAATATTTTTAATAAGTGATTTATTCAAGGGTTAGCTTACTTAGTACAACAAATAAAAATTGTTAAATAAAACTTCCAAGCTCCCACGAGGAAGCACGTATTGCCGACATACAATAGAAGGGCATTATATTTCAAGGTCTTCCTAGTAAGGACGCAAATGACTGGGATCAATCCGATTCCCTTGGAAAATCGTTACTAGAAAGGGAATCGGAATCGGATTAATCCCAGTCATTTGCGTCCTTCCTAGGAAGACCTTGAAATGTAATGCTCTTCTATTGTATGTCGGCAATACGTGCTTCCTCGTGGGAGCTTGGAAGTTTTGCTAAACGATTTTTATTTGTTGTACTAAGTAAGCTAACCCTGAATAAATCACTTATTAAAAATATTAAGTGTGGAAGGAGGTAACTGATCGAGAGAATGGTTGATTCTCGGATAGTTGCTTCTTTTTGGGCCTTGGTTATAAGTTTTTAATTCCCACTAATTTGTTGACAGATGTGTGTGATAATCAACCAATTAAGTTTATATTCTAAGCATCCCTCATACATATTTAGCTTCAAAAAGATAAATATTTTCAGGCTTTTAGAAAACCATATTTCACGAATAAAAAATACGAATGAATGCAGCCAAAATTTAAGTTTTATTCAATAAACCCGTAGGTCGTTACTAGACACGACAAAAATAAACCTTCTCTTGAAGCCAAACCTAATAACTTGTGTTGTATTATCAACGCCACAGGCACTCTGTGGATTTGTCAACTTCGTCGTCACCCAAACCCGCGTTACATATTTTATGTTTACGTTCCCAACTTCAACAGGAAGTCAGCCTGAGAAATTTACTGGAACCGGAAGTCCCCATGTAATGCCCTCGTCTGTGTCGCCACAATATTTTAATGTGTGTGTGTGTTTTGTCCTTGATTTGTCCAATCATTTCATTAAATTTCTTTGTTATTCCATTACTACTCATCTACCTTCTTGATTGTATGATATAAAAATCAATCCTCGCTAATGCAGAATGATCTGCGTTAAACAGTTATCTTTTCAAATCATTAACATAATTAGTGGACTCGAGCTGCTAGGCAGCTGTTAAGTAAACAAATAACTGTAAATAAAAACAAATGCGTCAGTTGTTCAGCCCTTTTCTTAATATGTGTGCCCTCAGGGCAACTTTTATCAACAACTAATATTATTCCTCAAATTTTCTCACCGAGAAATTTCATTCAAGTGTAGGGTTAATGGGCGTTAGACTTATGGTTTTCTCAGAAGTTGTAGGGAATTTAGCTTTACATATATATTTTGTGGAGGTAGTGAATTTTTAAAATACTATGGATCGTATTTGAAAGTAACATATTTTGACTGATTTATAAACTAAATTTCAAACGGAAACCCCAGCATTTAAAGTAATACTATGCTTTTACTCTACTTGTGTAAGCATATAATTTGAGAAAAATAATTTCCTGGCTCTATTACACAAAATAAAATTTACTGAGCATGACTTAATTTCTTGTTCAAATTTTGAAGATAAACTTTTATTTTTGCTGAATAATATTGAATTTTGATGGGGTAAATAAAGGATAAGTGTTACATGTCATTCATAACAAATAATAAATAATTAAGATAGGAATTATCTAATTTTATAATACAATGAAATGTTGTAAAAACTATAATGATTTACTCATAACGGTAGACGCTTTTTATCTTGGGTTTTAGGAATATAACAACTAATTAAAAGCGTAGGCTTTACAGAGTAAGAGATAAAAATGCAAAAACTATTAACAAATAAAGGAGACTTTTCTTTGAACACACTAAAACGAATTAAAGTTCGAGAAAATTATGAATTTGACTCCTGAGTAAAGTTTTAATTAGTTCTTTGTGGTGGCAGAAGCGATCTAGTTAGTTATTTACACAGGAAGAGCTTTATAATTTTAACGGTCAAAGAGAAAAAAACTCGAAAGTTAATTTGAGTATGTACATTAACCTTTGGGTCTGTTCTGTTATATCCCCGCATTTACAAACTACTCTCCATAGACTGAGGATAAATCGGGATGGATCTTGTACTGCGAAATAATATATTTACTTATTATTTCAACTTTTAATTGTTAGAAAATAGTATTATAACAGCTTTTTAACATAGACTTATTGACATACAAACACAAAAACAATACACATATTAATTACGTCTTTGCACTTTACAGTTACTCTGGTGGCCAGAACAACTGTCTTTGATGAGTTGGTTAGGTTAGGTCAGGTAAGGTTAGGTTATAATGCAGAGGCCTGTTTGCGATAACCCTTATCTGATCCCATCAAAAACTGGAAACTTTTTCTCTTAGATGTTATGGAGTAGTTATAAATAGTTATTTTGACATTCCCGATTAATCCACAATCTATATAAAATAGCCCGTAAATGCGGGGATTTAACTGAAAAGAACCTAAAATTTTAGGATCAAAGTATAATTTATATAATATGTAAGTAAGTATTACTACTTACAATCACGTAAGTAATAATACGTGATTCAATTCTATTTTTCAATCACGTAAAATAAAATTGAAATAAAAGTAAGTAATTCTATAGGATTCCACCATATACATAAATAGATTGTCTGTAGCAGGTTAATTTACCTGCCTATGCCCAAGTAGGTTTTTGAGTTTATAAAACATAATCATCACTATAATTTACTGAGAATCCCGCTGACGATTAACAATTACAATCGCTGAATATTTAATATTAGTTTTCTATACATTACAAATTCTTTTACATATGTAACAAGTAACTATTTTGCATTTTAAATTACGCTAAACTATTTTAGGTTTTATTTACGACCGCTGCAATAATCATAAATATTAATATTACAATTAACATTATAAAGAGGTACATTAGTAAGCCAAAGCCAAACACAAACCATTTTCATAAAGAAAATTTAATGATAATAAACTTAGTGACAGGAGTCACTTAATGATACAAGTTGTAGTCTAATTAGAGCTCGGCATTTGACGAAAGTAGTGTTCTGATTGAAAGAATGCAATTTGCACATTAGCCGATTGTTCCAATAGGATTCGTGTTCTAGTTTGTTTGGGTGCCTTACAGGTAATAGGTTATAAGTAATAACTGAAATGGGTCAACTCAAATAGGTTTGAGTTGACTTATTCCATCATGAGAGAAACTGATGACTTAAATTAAACTCCGGAGGATTTTTTTTGTATAATGTTAGACGTAGAAAAAGTAAGTGGAGTATGTAATGATAAAATTAAGAAATTAGTCACTAGCTGCACAAATTATTTTTGTTTACCTTTTAATAATTTCTAAATGAGCTATTAAAATATCTCACTCAAACATCTCACTAAATTATCAATTGAATTACTGTTATTTACTCAAAAGTATAAGCAAGCTTGCTTTAATAAAAATCCGCCTTTGAATAAAGGCCGCCTTTGATAAAAAATGTTTGGATGCATGTTAGTCATTGATAATTAAACCTACCATTAACTTATGTTTTTTAATAGACACTTTTCTCTAAACCTGGTTATTTTCATCAATTACATCTATGAGAACAAAATAATTAAATATTGCCACAGAAAATAAACCAAAAAAAGTAATAAAATCAGAAAAAATAAAATAACTACAGTTAATTTGTTATTGCAAATTATCCTTTTTCTCTTCACTTTGCCAACTCTATTCCCTAATAAACAACAGTCTAAATCTGCAATATCTATGACATAAAAAATCCTATCTTGAATTTATGCGGTAACTGATGTAATTATTGAATTATTTAATTAGTCTACATTTCATTTTAATATACAGTACTTGCCAAATGAAAAGGTTGTTTTATATGTATTATGGATGCAAATATTTAAAAGCTTACTTTCGTATAAATGTCATTATCGTCGCAGTGGAGGAATTCAAACTAAGATATTAGGAAATTAATTTTGCTGGATTTGGTTCCCAGCACCCTTGGGAAATTGAAGTTAAAGAGGTGTGTAATTATTCTGTTACTTTGTTGCAACCTGTTTCACAGGAGAGGAACTCTAATAATTATGATAAAACTGCGTAAAAGGTAAATTAACTGCGTTTAAATAACTGCGTATTTAAGGTGTGTAAATAATTATCTTTCTTTTCCAGATTTAACGAGTGAATGTTTGATTACACTGAGTTCGTTAACTATCACTCCACGTCCAGTGACGTTATTGGTTTCAAGCTCCGTCCAACTTTTTAAAAAAACCCAAAACACGTAGAAATGTTATGGACAATGAAAACGGATATGTGTGAATTGCTAATCCAATCAATATAATAGCAAAATTTATTTCATTGCAACTTTACCTCTAATTTTAAAGTTAAAGGCTGGTTTTAAAGTTTATTCACCCATGTGAGATAAAGTCCACTAAAAGTTGATTCTTATATATTTAAAGAGGCAATCAAAATCTATAAAAAATATCAATATAGGCGTTTTTGTGTGCTAACTGTCAATAATTGTAAGAGTTTCCTCAAGTAAGATGAACTATTAATGACTTATATATCACTAAGACTAGCATGACGTCTCTTTATATTAATAGGCAAGCATTTTTTCCATAAGGTTTTTGTCCTCCTTTTTTCTCAGTCTGTGTGCAACGTAGCAAAAATCTAAGAACACCGATAAAATTGTATTTTTCTGTAGATGTGCAGAATCCCATTGAAATTTATATTAGTCTTTTAGAAAAGTAGAAAATTAAATTTAAAATTTAAAAAAAAAATAACATTAGCCTTATGAGTTGCTGTTTTGGTGATATTCTAACAACCAAATGTAGCTGTTATCACATGCTATTTTTCATAGAGTAGAGATTTGATGTAGAAACATTAAGCCACAGTTTATTGGGGCATGGAGTAAAAATATAGAATTTGCTTGAAATCAGGACTACTTAGAGAAGATTAAGGATATCATACTCAAATGTGTTCCATTTTACATATAAGTGGAAAAAATAAAGTTTACTTGCTTAAATAAGATTAATGAGATACAAATTTGCTGATAAAAAGGGAAGAAAAAAGTACATTAGGTTAGGTTCCTTACCATCCAATGTACTAACTGACCGACATGCAACCGGCAGGGCTAGCAACGGGGGGGGGGGCAAGTGCACAGGGGCCTGGACTCACTGGGGGCCCAGATCCACACGAGATTAGTAAAAATGGGGCCCAGAATCGAGATAAGTAAAAAAGGCGGGTTTCTCAATTGCACAGGGGCCCGAAAATCCTGTCACCGGGCCTGGCAACCGGAGTACAAATGGACACATTATATAAAAATGTTGTTTTTATTGGTAGATAATGGGTAAAATATAAATAACATTTTAGTGATAATAATAGAAAGAGAGGGAAGGAGGGAAAATGTTCCAAATGGTAGGAGAGAAGGGAGGAGATATGGTAAGAAGAGATCGAAGGAGAAAAGGAGGGAAAAGTGGAAAGAAGGTCGGAAGGAAGGGAAGTAAAGAGTGAGGGAATTAATGGAGGGAGGGAGAGAACTGTTGTAAGGGGTGTACAGGATGAACTGACTTGATGACTGAAGTTTTACTTTCCTCTGATTCAATAATCATTCTTAAAAAATAAACATGCAATCTTAATAAAATAGTTAGTATCTTAATAAAATACTAATTACTAAAAGCCATGCCATAAGCCAGAAGTGAAGTAAATAATTAGTCAAGGATTGAGAATCGTCCCCCAGTTTGGTTATATTATGTGTTTAAATGGAAAAAATGTACTATATGTATTTAGAAACGCATTGGTATATGCGGGGATCATTTACAAAATTAGCTATCCCTTTGTCACTTTGAAAATTGGTCGAATTTTCGACCACTGGCGATCTCTAGTACATAAAAATATGTGGTTTAAACTTGCCTCATTGATTATTTTAGATTTTAACAATGATTGTTCCTTAAAAATATGTGCTCACACATAACAACATTAACAACACATTAAATAAAGAAATTGTTACACTTAATATGGACCGAAATAATCGAAAATTTTGAATGATCTGGTACAAAGATTGCCGGTATCAATAATATAATATCATTACTTGAATAGTTAAATTACTAAAATGTTAAGTAAATAATAATTAAATTATTCTCAATAATCAAACGAAACCTGACAAAACTTATCTTGTATTTCAAAACAAAATAAATCTTAAAACCATGAAAACCACATATCTCTTATACCCAGTTAACATGTACATATAAGTGCAATTATTTTATTTCAATGCTCTATTTAAAATACAAAGAAAAATAATTTTGAAATGACAACTTGACATTTCAGCAAAGGTATATGGCTGTCAGTGTTTCCTCGTCACTGAGATATGAACACAAACATGTGGCTTTGTAGAGCCTATCATAATCACACGTATTTGGAAGGGTCCGCAGCTCGTGTCAAAGTGATTTTATTTCGACCATTTTGTTTAAAATTTATGAATATTTTTCAGTAAAATAATATTTTTTCAATTAAATACGCCGTACATTATGTTTAAGGCTAATGTTTTTTTTGTTAATATACGAGTAAATTGGTGTTATTGTTTGCCAACAAGTTTTGTCTTCGAATAGTAAATAACTGTAATTGATTTATTTACTATCATTTTACGTTATCTGTTTACTTGATTTTTAACAAGTATGATGGTGTAGTTTTTTCTGATAGTTGATTCCCTAACATGTATGTAAATTAAATTAATGTACTTATGGTCAGTTGATATTGCCTAACTATCGAACTAGCAATGTTACTTGCTACACATATCCCTAAGTGTTCATGTATATAGAGTAATTTTAGTTATCTCCTGATATATAATATTTTTACATGACTTAGATAAAAACTCTTCTTTTATTTAAAACATTATAAAGAATTGTTTTGTGTGATTTTTATTCTTAAATATGTATCATGCCAAATAATTAGCATTAGAAATTATTTCATGAAAAACACTGCCTACCCACTCGCCTACAAGTAATAAGGGAAATCAATGTCTTACTAAAATAATTGTAGGGCCTAAGCAGTGATTTGTAGCAAAACAAATCCTGTGCGATTGCTTCAGAAAAATTATAAGACCTAAGGAAATTCAAATAAACGAAGTTTCTGTAATGATTCGGAAGTTTCACTCATAAATTATTCATCTTCGCAATTATTTGGACCTTGGCAGTCATCAGAATATCTTTGTGTGTTTTTAAAACAAAATTTACAGTATCATAACAAATAAAATTATATATTTGGATGCAAAATCAATGTCAAAGTTTCTTTCTAGTTTATAGTGCAAATATATAAGTTAAATTTTATTTTGGGCGTATTAAATATATTTTGTAGAACAATATGAAGATAATAAAGAATTAATTAATGTTGGAAACGGTCCAATCAGAGGTAAAAATATTTAGTATTTAAACCCTAAAAATAGGCATTTTAGCGAATTTCCCCTATAGGGAAGAAGCTATTACCGCAGGTCTCATGGTAAGACCTAAGCCCGAGACCGTGATAACTTTTCGTTTTGAGGCCCCCAGAAGCAAAAAACGCCATTCGTTTGGATTTTTAGATAAATATATATATATATATAAATATATATATATATATATATATATATATATATATATATATATATATATATATAATAAATGACATTCTCTTGTTAGGGCTACTATAATAATGTAATGATTGTATTATAATACAATTATTATAGTATGATAGTAGTAAATGATAATCTCTTTAAATATCTATATATCTATATATGTGTCTGTTAGCACGATAGCGGCCGTAAAAATGGTCCGATCTTTATGAAATTTGGTACAGACGTGTAAAGTGGTAATCAATTGGACGAGTTCGTAAACCAGCCGGATCGGACCACCGGAAGGGGGGGTAAAGGGGGATAAACCCCCCCAAAAATGAGTTTTTTGCGTTTTTCATATGGAAAAATTAAAGTGATCCGATTTTGGATTTCACCATTGAATTCAGCTTGAAAAAACAAACAATTTAGTATATTTAATCATAGCTCTATGTCCATTGGTTACCGAGATATTGAAAGTGGTAAACACAGTACGTTGTCCCAATTTTAACCTCATGGGAAATAAGTAAAATTCTATATCTCGCTTAATTCTCAACATATCTTGATAAAACTTGGTAAATGGCTTCTTCTAGTTCAGATCTACTAAATATTGAATTAAAACCACCCAGTTTAAACATACCTGTAGCAGCAAACCTGCATACTCATTCTCCATGTTATTCTTATGGAGCTTATAAAAACATGTCAAATCTCGCTATGTTGAATTGAAATATGTTGTTTTGCATTTGAAATTCGCTGAGTATGCAGGACCGCTGCAACGGGGGTTTTATATTTTTAGGGTGAGTGATTCTCATTTATATAATTTTCGAGCCGTTTATACCCAACAATGTAATTTCTAAGGTTTTAATATCTATATATTCGATATTTACAGTTTTTTTCATATATTTACATTTTCATTTTTTCACATTTTGTATTTTTATTTTTATTCTTTAATCCAATCAAAATTATATATCTTCGCGACAAAAGTAATCATAGTTTAATGAGTTATTTTGTCGTCTTACATTACCTAAGTAACTTATTTCCAGTTAAGATGTTTGAGAAAATTTACAAAGATATTTTGATTTGTTTCTTACACAGTTATTTTATATTGTTATTAAGATTCATTAGGCTGTTATGCTCTTATGATAATTTTTTAATAACTTTATAATAGTTTTTTCTTCTGACAACTTTCCAAGCGAGCTTATTCTTCTAGTTCTGGTATTGTTTGGTTAAGTAACTAAAAATATTGATTTTTCGTACGAGACTTTCTTTAAACTATCCCTGAATAAAAATGTTATTTAATGGTTATTTTACACAGTCTCCTGTTATTTACTACCTAACTGATAATGTGTTCAGTTTTCACTCTGATGTGTATTATACAGTGTTTCACAATAATGCTAACCATGTCGTCAATTTTTAAACTTGTTTGTTAAAAAATACGTTTACTACTGATAACGAAACGGGAAACTGCTTTATGTACTGCACTATAGTTAAAATACCATGTATTTATACGAAAGTATACTAAAACCTTTTTTTGAATAGGCAAATACTATGTTGGGTCAATCCCGGGATCCCAGGATTAAAATTTTTCAGTCCCGTAGTCCTGGGGTAAAAATATGGTACGGGATCGGATTCCTGACCTGCAAGCTTAAAGACAGGTTACATAAAAATTCAAAAAATATTTGTCAGAATTTGTATGACTTAGGTGATTATTAGTTGTGAGTGGGATTGGAGGGGAAATATGAAACGAACCCTTTTTCCGACTGTCTATTTCTATTGAACAAAGTATAGCATACACGTAGATGCCAAATAACTTAAAACATATCTTGAAAGTAAATTGAGAACTTCAAATCATCAAACTAAATAATCTGCAAAGTTTTAAGGTAAGATTGGAGGAGTCGTATGAAACATGAATTTTTAATTAAAAAAGAATTTACTGCTTT
The DNA here is from genome assembly GCA_035578135.1 of Flexamia atlantica. Classification (NCBI taxonomy): domain Eukaryota; kingdom Metazoa; phylum Arthropoda; class Insecta; order Hemiptera; family Cicadellidae; genus Flexamia; species Flexamia atlantica. Next base: position 3,026,324 of record JAQJVK010000011.1, on the reverse strand, counting down.
AGTACAAACTAATTCAACTGATAAAATTCACCTCTATGCCTGCAAATCACAAATTAATTGTACCCGAGGTTTTAAAACCTTCAGTGTAAATAATGAACAGTTCATTAATAATGTCATTTCAGCATAACTGACTAAGTTCCTTGAAACATCCAGTTGAGTTTGTCCAGTTAAAATGCGCTATCGCCTAAGCAAACTCACCGTTGGTTTATTCGTCGTGTTTATGTACATTTAATGCAAGACAGTTTCATTTGACTTTAGTTGAAGTGGTTTTATTTCATTAATAGGTTCATTTAAAATACGAGAAACATTTTCTGTAATTTATTATGCTTTATTATGTTTTTATTTGTGCCATATACAGTTATCTCTCAGTTTAAATTATTAAAGAAATTACATTGAGATTATCTAAGTTTGTTTATTTTAGACTTTGTTTGGTTATAGGACTGGGGTCATCATAGGGGACTGTGTGAATCATATAAGGCAATATATCTTCTAATGCAGGATCAGTAGGGCAGACTAATTGTTGATTTCGGTCAAAATCGATGGCCTTTTAATTTCATTTAAAGATGTCCACACAATTTTACATTTTATAATAAAAAAAATTAAACGTATTTACCAAAATAAAAATAGTTGAGCAAGTTGGAGAAACATTTCTTTACATGCCAGTAGTTCCTCATTACTTTACATTGCTTTGAAGTACATTTGTCAGCTTTTAAAGATATATAGCCTCTTCATTTATTTTCTGATATTAAATTTGTAGCAAAACGCATAAACTTAAAGCAGAAGAAGGAAAAGTCTTCTAAGTTTTAAAAAGGTAATTTCTCATGGCTCTTAAGTTTAGAACCATCCATGAAAGTTTATTGAACACACAAAAGGAAGCACGAAATCCTGGAACCAAGGAGCGTAAAAATGCATAAAATATACATTTCCAATAAATCATGACAATTGCCGCGAAACAACAATACTAATCATGAAACATGACATGACATGACAATTGTCAACTAATCAAGAAAGGTACTGCAGATTGATGTTATGTGTTCTTACTCATTAGTTGGATGTACCACACAAAAATGTGAAAATGTTTTATAATACAAAGGAGGTTCATTATATGTCACATCCAACTTATTAATATGTATTCCCTCTTTTGCTTCGTTCACAAAAAACTCCTGTAGTTTAATAATTTTTTACATTTTATAAAATCTCTTTCATACACATCTAAGTCCTTTGATCGTATAATTTATTCTGCTTTTGACAAATATAAAAAAATACCAACTATTTAAACATGTTGGATTTTATGTAGATCTTGGATCCCACGTAATAAAAAGGTTGATAAAAGGACACTGGAATTGAAAACATGACATGATAAATGTACACCATTGTTGCACAGTCCCGGAGATAAGGACACAAACATTTCGCTTTGTTGAGCTCGTCAGCTGCATGTGTCGCCGGCGGGGACGGACGTAGTCAATGTTGTTTCAAGCCCCAGTGGTTGGTGAGACAAACGTGAATGAAATTATTATAAACTGCATTGTTTTCAGAGTTTATATCTCTTAAGTAATGCACTAATAGATATCTAATAAGGTTCACCCTAAATAATATATAACAAATCCCGTGATGTTTTCCTATTAATTTATATATCAATCCATAAATTATTCCGGAAGTTTGACAACGGTCTAGTAAATTTACAACAAAAAATATGTAAACAAATTAAGTATCATTTCGTAATCTAATTATATTGTATTGAAATCTGAGATTTTTAGTTTTTGAGGTTATCGGTAAAACATTCGTCTTAGTTTACTCTAGAAGAAAGTATCAAGAAAATGTTTGATTCCCCCCTAGTTAATCATTGATTGTTGACAGTGTTGTCCATCAGAAAGTGAGAATCCATTTTTACCGAAACCTTGGTTGGAAAAGGATGAAAAAAGCTTTTCACTTCCAGCAAACTTGCTTTACAAGATTGCCTCTGGTCTCATTTTGGCATCTCATTAGTTATAATGATGCTCGGTGCTGATTGGAGGGTTGGTGGTAGTGGCAAGCCTTGTAAACACTATTGTACCTTCCCCTAAGGTTAATGATGCACCGTGATACAAATATCGCTTTAAGTGTCGAGATGTAGGCTCTGAAATTGTCGAGTCGCCCTTTCCCATGCAAAGCACTTTTACCGTACAATCTATTGTAGTAACAATTCGTACAGTTCAACAATGAGAAATATACTTTATTTGAACAGTTTGTTTTATCAGTTTATATCTACGTTTAAGATTATTTCCATTTATATATTATTTAAATCACCTATATCTATTATTTTTTAAAGCTAGTATTACTTTATAAATACTACCAATTTTTCGAAGACTCTTATTTGGCTTTAACATCTTCTTGCGAAGTTTCTTTTATTATGAAACCAAACAAACTTTGAAGAAGTTTATTTTTTTTTGAAATTGTAATTATTCTCTCAAGCAAAACAAAATTCCATGATGAAATGTTTTATTTATAACTCTATTACCCGTGCTTCTTCGATAGCGTTAGTCATTACCTGTACTCAGCCTTAATTAGCAGGTGAGATTCTCGAATTCAACAATTTAAAATAGTTGTTAAGTTATAATACTCACATCTGTAAAAACTCAAAATTTCAATTCAATTTATTCAACTCTTTCCATAAGGTTGCCATCTCAACTTTAAAAGCCCACGTGACGGTTCAGAAGATTTTATGAAAGCTAATGTGCTCATATATTGCAAACGATATAAAGATTAAATAAGTTTTGTCAAAATTAACAAGTAGTCGTATTTTTATCCGTAAAACGACCTAAGGATGACTTGAAGTAATTAAATGTGGATCGTCTGAGATAAACATGATAACTTCACTGAACACTTTGAACGATTGTACTTTATTCAACAATCTGAGTAAATGTTATTGAAAGATAGTTGTACAAATTTTAACCCCTTTCGGGTCAGTTCAATACGCTGCCCCGGGGTCACCAAGCCACGCGTTGCCATGACGACGGTACCACCTGTCGCCGCGCCGCGCCGCCTGCTGTCTCAGCTTTGTTTGACTGTAAACAAAGGAAAGCTACGGTTTCCTTCTGCGTACTTCATGAAGAAAACAAGTCAATTACGTTTATTTAACAAGGTGATGATGCCATGTCTTAAGATTAAGAAATGTTAAAATCGTAATGGAAAAAGTTTCATCGTATTAAAAGAGTAATTGAGTTTAGAAATAAAATAAATGTATATTTTTCCTTCACTTGGTCTATTTAGGTGTTTTTTTTATTCAGGGTTTTTCAAATATATTCATAAAAATTTCTTTCATTCACGAGGATAATACTTAATTGTATAATACACTACAACATTTGCACTGACGTAAAAAAGGCTTCAATTAATTTGATTATAATGCTGTTAACATAGAATGAATTTAGGGTACTTAGATGTTTTATTTGCTATCATAATACACTATAAATATAGGTATAATATTAATCAATAATATTAGCTTGCAGGTTCTTCAAAACTAATACAGAAACCAATTATTAAACATATTTATGGTTTTGTATAACCAATATTTCTCAATAGGTAATAAGCAAAGAAAGATTAAAAGCACTATACAACAAGAATGATATCAGTAGGTCTACATATTAAAGAATAGGGGATTTAATCATTATCGACAAGAATTTTCCATCAGCATAAAATTAATTGAATACAATTCATACATTCAGCAATGACTTGAAATTTATATTGCTTGACAGTTTACAAAAAATGTGTTATGTTACTAACTGTTTAATCGACGCTTATTTAAGAGGCATCGACCAGAGATATTGAGCCTGAAGTACACAGACTAGAGAAAGCTAATGAATACCGTGTGATCCCTCTGTTTCATAAGTTGTGAAGCCTTAGAACATTCAGTATTTAGAGAGGTATATAATTTACAAATTAAACTTTTTTGCATTGTTACATTTTCGTTTTCCTTGTAAAAATAATCATTGAAGAAAATTACTGATACTGTGGTTAAACCCACTGACAAAACGAATTCGTCATGAAACTTTCTTGTGATATCGTTTTTCTTTTCAATGTGAATCACAAACGTCCCTGAAATTAATTATGATAATTATGAAAAGTAGAAACAAGATCTTCTTTGAAGCAAAAATTTAGAAGTTCCAAAAAATTCACATTTAGTAAAATTGTTTGCTAAAATATAGTTTTATCTGGGAAAACTCATAAACCTTTTAACCCTTTGGTGGAATGCAAAATTACTTCCATTTCTAGGAAATGTATACAAACAACTTGGAGATTCAGGGGAAATAAAATGAAACAAGCGGACTTGCACTTAGCGCGCTTATCACTCCTCGCAGCTGTTTACTTTGGACTTGGAGGGAGGATCATTCTTTGGAAAGGCTATGAAAAGACGGAGGACAATTACTCTCTCGAACCCCTTCTTAGAATTCATTAACTCATCGATGGGATAAATCATTTGATAGTGTGTTAAACATATTCTGTACACTTAAAAACCTATATGGAAAAATTAAACTATATAAATGCTAACCAAACGGTAAAATCAAAAAAGAATTTTAAGACTAGACACCCTTAATATTTTAGATAGCATTTTACATAACTTGCATTTTAAATGGGAAAGATCTAATTTAACTTGCAATTACCTCCTCAATCGTTGGGCTTAGGGAAAAAGTCAATGAAAGAATAGTACTTAAAATATGGCGTAGAATACTAAAACACCAAAAATACGGAGTTTAAAAAAAGAAATTAAGTTGGCTGCTATACTGGAAAACATGTGATAAATAAAAAAATTAAATACATATCTAAAAGCAACGTAAAAATGGAAAGGCAATCAAGTTAAGCCCCATAAGAAGTGTACTGTCAGACACATTTATTTCTGGATCAAATGTCTTATTCCATCCAAAACTTATCGTTTTATGACTCCGTTATAAAACACCTCAAGTAATTAATATTTATTTAAAAAGATTTTTTAAGAGTTTTTAAACCTTATTTTTAACTATGTATTAATTATTACAACTTTTACTGGTCTCTGGATTATTCATTTCACGGTTTGAGCCAGGAGTTACAATCCTATTATTTATAGCGTAAAACTTTACCTTGTTAATTTTATTGCGGTAACATTGACGAGAATTATAGTTGGTGCCAAATCTTAAGGCCCATGTCGTAAATAAGCCCAGTGCTAAAATTAACATTAGTCTTACGGACGGACTGGGCCTTAAGATTTGGCACCAGTTATACTTAGTTAATCACTGTTAGCACCTACTGTTTCACCGTCCAAATAACGAAATTATTCTTGTAACTTTAGTTATTTATTCAAATCAAGTCAATACCAACCTGTTGCTGAAGGGTTGAACATTAATGATATGAGCCTATGCAACAGGTCACCCATGTCACAGTTACCCTTCCTGCTAACGATAAAGGAAGTAAAATATTGGGATACTAAGATAACCCAATATTGCTATTATTTCGTTGTTATTTGCTGACATTTTTAAAACCAAATTTGCTGACATTTTTTTGCTGTGTTGGTTAGATTTTATTGTTTTGATATGTTATTCTACTCAAACACATGTATATATTTTTATGTAATCCCCTAAAAAACCTTATTGTAGATTTTAAATTAAAACTTGAAAAGGATTGTTTCTAGCGATTGCTTTTGAACTCTTTTACTAAATATACGAGATATAAAATAGATAACATTAATATTATATTCGTAATAATTTAAAATCGCCTTTTAAATTAACTCAACTATAATAATTGGGTGGGTATTATTAAAAGAAAATTATTTCTTTTAGCCCTTGTTTTCAATTTTGATACAAATTGTTAACTCCACCTGCAAACATTTTAACTACGGAATTTTGTAAGCTATGATAATTTAAATGAAAAAAACAAGCAAAATAAAGTTTTTTACCAGTCGATATCCTCGGTTTTTTGCTGTACACGCTATTAATTAGTTTTCCGCGTCTGATTATGTTTGACTTTTCATCAAGAATTATGTAAAATTCAAAACATTATAGACATTTAAAATCTATAAATAACAATACATTTCCACCAGGGTAAATTAAATAGTACTTAAGTGTTTTTTTATTAATACATTAAAATCTCTTAACATACCTTAAATAAAATATAGTTAATCTATTTTTTAAATAAAAATTTACAAGTTTTCAATTTCAAACTAGTTTTTCCAGTCTTGCTTAAAGCTAGGAATAGAAAAGTGAAATAAATGTCATGTTGATTTGCAGATTCCTTCATAAATTATTCATTCAATTATCAAACCTTCAGTTAAGAGGAAACCTTTATTGAATTATTTATTTTGCTTTCAGTAATAATCCCTTAAAACATTTAATAAATATATTCGTTGTTAAGTCAATAACACAAATAAAATGAATCGAGTACATTTAGAAATTTAGATTTGAAAATCATTACATTTACTTTAAATTTGTCACTACGACCTTTTGCATTTGACCAAATTAGAAAATGTTACGCATAGTAAATATTATCAATTGGATAAAATGGTTTAAATACTTGCTTCTAAAGTGATCAAAATATTCTATCAAATAAATTCAATAACATTTAGGAAATTATATTAAAAAAATTCAAATAAATTGCTGGATTGTAAAATCACCATAGCTAGTCCGTCATTTTGGTTCTACAATGAAGGAAAAGGGAAAATGGGAATGAGAAACAGTTGAAGGAGCCGGGGATAGAGTCTCCCCAAGGGAAACACCAATGGCCGACGACGGCCGCGAGAGGTTGGGATAGTTCCTATCTCTGCCCAAAAATGAGGGCTGCAGAAGACAGAGGCTGCTGTTATGTGAGAATTATAAATTCTGCAAAGAAGAATAAGGATGTTCCTCACCAGGTGGGCTCCGAAGAAGGGTGTAAAAAGAAAGAGTTGGACAAACTTCAACTCAACAAAGTGCTTAAAGATCAAGTTTTTTTTAATAAACCGGGTGTCTCTCCTATAGTGAACCAATAGGAAACTATTTAATAACAAATCTGACAAATAACTTCTAACTTCCCTTCAAAAATCAGGCTACCCTTATTTTTCTAAGATGCTTTTTGGAGTAACTTCGAAATCTAAAAAATGTGGCCACCATTTCCCAATATGGCGGACAACTTTGATTTTGATCTTGTTTGACTTTCTCCATTTGCAATACATCGAGAAATCATTGGTAGTCTGTATATCGAAAACTGTTGGAACAAATAAAACATACCAAAGAATTAAAGTGCCTTAAAATATGATTTCAGTTGAGATTTAATCATACAAATAATCTTTAGTCGAGATTTACTCATGAAAATGCATTATTTTAATATTATTTTGCTCCATAAGGAATACACGGGATAGCACAATTAAAAGGGACATGATTAATTTCAAATAGGAAAGAATCAAACTTTATCTGCTCATATCTCCTCAACAATTGGGTATAGGAGAAAATAAAATAAAATAAATACTTCTTAAAACTAAGCGTAGAATTCAAAAACATTATAGAATACAGGGTGTTCTTTAAGAAAGACAAATTTGTACGCCATATTGGAAAATTGCGGCAATATTTTTAAAATTCGAAGTGACTGCAAAAATTAGCCTTCGAAATAAAGGTCCCCCCATAATAAGTTCTTAATCAGTTTTATAAAGATAGCTAGCGATTGGTTTACTTTACGTGAGACACTTGGTATAGAGGTGGTAGAAAAGTTTTCAGGAGTTTCGTATAGCTTCCAGAGATTCGTGGTTTAAGTAAACAATTCATTGCCTCATGACACACATATATTAAATTTAGAAAACTAATTTTAAAAGTCTACTTTAAATTTGTATTCTTAAAATATTCTTAGAATATAGTTTAGATTACTTTAAATATATTGTGCGTTTCTGTTTTTCTTTTTCATAATAAAGTTTTATTTTAAATTACGAGTAGTTGCAATGTTTAAAAAAACACAACTATAATCTATAGTAAATGACTTTAAACAACAGCCTGAAGCAAAGACTCATGTTGCCATAATACAACACAGTGACACATTGGCCCCGTTGGGATTCAACTGTCTGTCAGTGGTTTTGACGCATGTTACATGTGGGATATGAGGTTCATTCTAGAAGTGATACTTGTTACTTTTGATTTAAGCAGCTGAAGCGCTTCTTTCTTTTTTCTACTTCGATAATATTTAACTACAACTGTTTAAGATACTAACTTTGCAAAACGGTTATGGAATTTGATTACCAAGAGAAAAATATTGAAGTTCCAAATGGTCCTTTAAGTGAGAACATGGTCAGACTCCGCTTTAAGTGTTTTTTTATAATACTAGGGGTCCCATGCGCAAATTGCGCATTTTAATATTATGTTTGTGAGAAACTATAACGTAAAATTTGAAAAAAATTAATCACCTTCTAAAAACTCATAATTATTAAAAAGTTAACCTGTTTAAACTTGAAATTGAAATGTCATTTGTTTTAAGAAGCTTGGCTGGAAAACATACACACACATTGTTCATCGTCCCAATACTTTGTATTTGAATTTGATTGTCTTCTGGAAATAACTCCGCTCAACAGTAGGGTACCGCATGTGTTTTTCACGTTTACCCTTACATAATCTTGAAGTCGCTGGAAGAATATAGGAGGTACAATGTTGCTCTGCTGTTCAGTCTTGTCTTTGTCTCTTGGAAGTTATCTGTTCTTGCCGAAGGTTACGCATGTTTTCCCTGATCTCTCTAATCATGTCCTCTATATTTTTCTCTTTGTTCTTTTTTCTTTTTCAGGATTCATAAATCGTCTTCCAGGCCTAATGAACAATGTGATAATTTCCTTTTACAGTTATAAATTTACTTCCTAGCTGGAAAAAAATTTGAACATTTAAGTAAGAAAAACATCGTCATATGGAAGTAAAAATAATGTGAATGTTTGAAATTCTGTTCATGAATAAAAATTAATAAATAACAATATTTTAAACACGTCGATATACACATAAATGCATGAGTGATTTACCTACCGAATCAATAAAAGTATCATATCTAAAAATGACTGTTCACTGTTCATAAGTTGTCTCTTATTTACATTTTCTATTTTTGTTTACAATGTCACTGGTTGACAATTCGTTTGAAGGTAATCAGCTGTTAAATTACGATGTACATTTAGCAAGTTGGTCAGCACTGGACCATTGAAAGCGCCCTCTAGAAATAAATTAAAGCCTTGGGGGTTGAAGCCGAAAAAGAAATGTCTATTTTAACTATCAGGCAGGTGCGCTACATTTTAAGCTTTAAAATGACACCTCAATCGTAAAAATTGGTTCAGTAGGACGCCTGAAAAAGGGATATAACAGAAAAAAACCTTATTGTATTAATTATATAGATATTTAAGTACGTCAAAGAAATTTTATCGATAAAACTAAGAAAATATGTTTCGAAAATATGTTAAATGTTAGTGAGCAATAAGAACCTTTATACACAAATAATTTTTACAATTGTTCGCAGATCAAATACCGATACTTAATTAGTATTTTCATAAACAAATCTAAAACTCATCAATGTACAACAGGTCTACCAATAGTTAATATACTTGCACGCAAATATTGTAAAAAATCTAAAATAAATTGTTATTTACAAGTAAAAAACTATTGTTGTGATACCGACTTTATTAAAATATAATAATCTAACTAGATATTGAAACTCGAGGCATCGCAACATAAAATATCACAGGTGCGGCAGCTTTTTTAAGGGCCACAAAACATTATCTTGTTATAGGTCCATTACATAACCTTTATTACGATTTTTCTTATGGACATTTTGTGCTTGGTCTCAGTGGGTTATAATAGTAAAATAAGGAACGGTAATTCTTGCTGCACTCTCATAATGCCATGTGAATTGCTGTTTTGACTGACATGATTTTGGTCTTAACAATGCAGTCTCATAGTTATTGTTTAGTTTCCCTTAACACCTTGAACAACTTCAGCATTTTGTGATTTGGTTAATTTACTCAGTACTTCCAACAAAGAAAGAATAGGTTTATGATAACCTCAGTCTCTCATAAATTTTTACAGTTTAGCTGACGATGGTTTTTAATGATAAGTAAATGGTCTTTTAGTAAACCTTGTTTTTTTAATTAAATGTTTTTAGGGGTAGTTGGTTTGTTTCTATTCCTTACAGACTGACATCAGTAGTACCTAATAGAGATTAGAAACAAATCATGGTTTTATCATAGCAAACACCTGAACATGGAAAACAATACTGTAAGTCTTAGTTAATGGCTGTTAGAACACGGTCCACGAGCCCGCTTGAAATGAGAACCCAACATCCGCCCGTTGTTACCCCTTCAATATTTTTACTTGTTCAGTAATTTTCCTGATTCTCCGTTTGGATTTTCAGTGTTTACAGTAATTTTATAAAATATCGATACATCCTATCTAGGACGTTACTTTGACGATGAACACACATTTCAGTGTTGACTTAATATTTCTGTAAAACGTTCGTACATCATAAATTACATGCCAAAGGGTAGGTTTAGCGTTGACTAATCCGATTACTTTATCCTAGCAATGATGGCGGAATGAATGTGAAATTATCTTTAGATCTTCAAGAGCTGTCTTACTTTATTCCCAGTTTATTTTCGAGGATTATTTAACTGTATCAAAACTGGTAATTTAATAAACACAAGTAGATGGTTTTTATTACTTACTTTAAAGATTTTATTACTTACGTTAAAGATTTGTTCAGAACTAAACAAGAAAAGTGGGACTTGTTCGAATTTAACGCATCGGAAATTCGAACAGTGCGCTGGTTTGCCGTAACGTGGGTATAATAATAACCGTCTACCGTCCGCGGTTTGCCGTCTATTATAATTTGTGACTTCCCAGCAGTTGAAGATCATCTTATTCTTTTATTCATTTTATTTGTATTTACATTTAAAATAAGATATCTCGTTTGAAATTGATGGATGTATTTGAGTATTTGACTTCAGCTGGGATGATTAGAAAAAGTTGGAGCTACAAAAATATTTTAGTACAAAATCGGAGAGTGATCAAAAATAGCTATATAAGAAATTTACATTTGTTGTATGTTCTTTTAGGTTTTACTATTTTCTGTTTTTATTTTTAATACAGAAATTCGGACAAGCAAAGCTTTACAAAAGAAAACAGACTAAAGACCAGATAGCAGTTGAGAAGTTTTCCACAAAGGACTCAATTAAAACTTTACAAACAGTCCTTGTAATCGTTTTTTAGCTTAACATAAAAAACATCGCAGAGAAAAAATGTGTTAGTCATTAGTGGTTGTAGTCTGCGAAATAACCCTTTACCGAGAATTGTTTACTAGAAAAGAAAAAAATGTTTTTCTTAACAGCAAGTAAATATGCAGAAACAGTTTATCATCTTCATTAAAATTGAATATTTAAATCATCGAAAAAATACGCTTTAGCTTTACCTAATAATATGATTCTTAACGTTCTCATATTCAGGAAGGCAAATATTGGATATCGGGATAATGTATTCAGGGCTGGAGGTTATTGGATTTATGGGTTAGTGGAGTCTCCAATTTCAATATCTGGTAATGGGGGAGCTCCACGTAGGAGGTGTAGAATACATCCTAGCAGGATTAAATACAATCACATAGCAAACAAGTTGTAGTCGCACTAAACTTGTTATTTAGTTTTAAAGGTGTTGTTTGTGAGTTCACACTGTAAGTCGTCTATGCCTATGAATACTCAATAGATATATTCTAGGGATGAGGAACCATGAAATTGATTGTTTTTAATCTCCCTTTTAATATTATTGATATAAACGTTTTGCTTATTAAATTGGTGCGGTGTTATAGCCTATAATCTCATAGACTATAATTGGAAAATCAAGTTATAGTCTATAAAAAGCAAAGTGTGTTATAATATATAATGGAAATGAAAAAAAATTGTCATAATCTATAATATCGCAACTGTATAATAGCATATAATACCTTTTACAAGTTGTTGCATAACCCATCATGTTTTAGCAGAAGTGTGTTATAGTCTATAATCTCAAAAGTGTGTTATAGCATGTAACTGCCGATTTGTGGCATAGCCTGTAAAGAAGATTTTGTTGCATAGCATACAATGCCCATTATAGAGTATAATCACAATTTCGTTTTAGGCTATGGAACAGCTTTTCAAAAGCATTATACGTTATAACATAGTTTTGTCGCTTAACCTATAATTTTAAATTCTAATGTAATCTTTAATAATTTGCTGTATTATAGCCCATAAATTCGAAATTTTGTTGTAATCTATTACAAGCAAAGTGTGTTATAGTATATAATGAAATACAAGAAAGAGTATCTTAGCATATAATAGTGAACTTGTGGTATAGCCTAGAAAGACGAGTTTGCTGAATAACATATAATGGGGAGGAGAGGCAAGAAGCAAATTATAGACCATGCCACAAAATCGGTTTTATAGGATATGCCACAAACTAACTATAATATACTATAACACACTTTTGAGATTATAGACTATAACACAAATATGCTAGAACGTTATAGGTTATACAACAAATCTTAAAACTCTTTATATGTTATGATAAAGTTTCAATATTATAGATTATAAAACTCTCTTCATATTTTCATTATATGCTATAACAAAGTTTTCTTTTTATAGACTATAACACGATTTCCAGATTATGAGTTATAATTCAGAAAGCTATTAGAAATTATATTAGGATTTAACTATTATAGTTTATAAAACAAAACTGTGTTGTAGCATGTAATATTTTTGACAAGGTGTTTCATAGCCTATAAAGAAATGTGATAATAGATCATACCCTACAATGGGAGTTGTATGTTATGCAACAAAATCTTTCTAGGCTATGCCACAAATTGACATTTATATGCTATGAGATTACAGACTATGAGACACCACGATTATATCCTAGTTTCCTTTAGAACAACATAAAATATCCAAGCTATTATTTTATCCTGGCCCTATATAACCAATAGTGAAATATAACTATAATTGAAGCCTTTTAGAATGTCTTCAGACTGCCAAGTTTTTTTGGCAATCATAGTTTGTTCTTATACAATTCTAGAATTGTTTAAGTTATTTAATTAGTATCGCAATTCACACACCTAATCAAGGTGATGTTTCAAGCTATAATTTAACTGACTTACTTGTAAAATTTATGACTTGAAGAAACCAAACTAACGAAGTTTGTTTCTGTAATGATCTGGGACTTTCCCTTTTGCATTATTCATTTCCCCAATTAGTTAAACCTAATCCAGCCACAAAGCTCAGTGAATCATTTAAGATATTTTTAGGTATACAAGCACCAAACATTCAGCTGTATTAGTTTTTTTATATTTTATTTTATTATTCTGACACGTAATCATTTGGACTTTCGTTGAGTATAAAATACATTAGTGAGTCAGAATTGTTAAAAGAAAAGAATTCATTATCAATCAACAAAAATGGGGAACATAGCAACGTCTTGAAAGAATTATCTACATACTTAATACAATAAGGGTTTTCTCTGCTACATCCTTTTTCACCCGTCATACTGAACCGATTTTCACAATTGAGAGGAAATTTTAAGGCTTATGATCTAGTGCAACGGTGACTGGCAATTACAGGAAGAAGAAGAAGGTAAAGAGAAAACCGAGATTAAGGAAAACATGCGCAACCTTCCGTAAGAACAGAAAACTGCCGAGAGACAAAGATCGATTGAACATCAGAGGGAGACTGCAAATACTGCATCGACTTAAAGATGATATAGGGGCATAAAACCAGAGGAAAACTTCCGCTATCCTACTGTTTTGCGAGAAGACAATCAAATTCAAATAAAAAGTGGCGGGGTGAAGATCAGTATGAATGTCTTTTGTTTAGCTAAGCTTTTTTCTGGAGGTGAGAGCTATAAAAAATAAGAAAATATTGACTTCGCGTAAAATGTTAATGACTGTGAGTTTAAAGTCTTGCAATTTCTTTGTTTATCGGTGAGTTTCTCATAAACCAACAAAAAACATTCAATTGCGCTATTTGCGCATGGGTCGACTGGTTCGTTATAAATTACTGTTCCCTGAACTAAAATAATTTATTTTATCTTAACTTCCATGTGCCGAACAGTAATGTTTCATGAAGAGTCACGTCTGTTGACAAACATTAGGCTTTTATATAGACAATTTCCCTTAGTGCTTAACTTTAGCTTTATATAAACCATGTCTCCCTTGTCACTTTACTTTCGTAAGTACCCGTTTTTATTGTTTCGTAAAATTATAGGTAATAAAACAACAGAGCACAGACAATTTGTCCAAGACATTACAATATAAAAATGGAGCGTGACTGATTTTTATATTGTTTAGCTTACATTAGAGCAGTTTACCCCCAGCTGCGAAAACCTTGAGAAAACCGATTGATGGTCTGAAAATAAAGATGGTTTGGGAATTTTTGTCCTATACTGACATCTTCATTGATATGCATCGTGCAGAATTCACTCAAAGTGCATCTTTAACTAGGACGAAGCTACGTGCAGTCTGAGTGTTTTTGCAGCTCTGTACCCTGTCTGGAACCGGAGATAAAGTGTTCTGTATTTATTAATATGGCTCAATGTTATATTCATAAAAGTACAACACCTGTGGCCGCATTTATGGGAATCACGTGGCGGTGACAAATATGGATCAGGATTTCCAGACATATTGGAACTTCAAATACCAATTCAGTCATAGTGAATATATAAAAAGTGACCATACTTTTACCTTGAATATATTTTCAAATATAATTTGTTCACTTCGTTTTTTATTTAATATACTTGTTAATTGTTAATTATATATTTATTATTTTCCTTTGTTATTCTTGCCTATCGAAGCCTAATAATTTACTAAAAATTATATAAGGATGACATTTAAAAGTAAAGTTAAATTATTTTCTGTATATAAAGCCCAACTTCCTTGTAACGTCCTTACAACTAACTCCCTTTAACTTTTGGAGAAAACCATAACTCCGACACTAGTCAACCCCATACCTGAATGAAAGGTCTGAAAAATCCCAGGAAAAATATTACGGTTCTGATATAATTTTACCCAAGGGCTCAATTTTTTTAAAGGGCTGAACAGCTGTCTCATTTGTCTTTATTTACTTTTTATTTGTTTACTATTTTCCAGCGAAGTGGGATACCCTCAGCTAGTTATACTAAATTCCGAACGCTACCAAATGTTATTAAAAGAAAATAACGTCAGTTAATATTGTTTTTATTGCCTAAGGAAATTATTGGCCTGTTATTAGCTAAGGATTAATGCCTTAGAACTCATCTCCAGTGTTAAAAAGTTTATAGTAAATTGCAAAGCCATTGCAAAATAACTGTGTGAGCGTGAATAAGTTTTTTTAATAAAAAATAAATATAAATATAATCAGGACTCAAATTTTACGTTGTTTGCAGTATTTTAAATTAAATTAAAACCTTTCCGAAACTGTATGTTACTATACGGTATGTGTAATATAATTTTAGTATGAACTATACAACTTTATATAATTTAAATGCTTTGGTCGGTTTTATCGGATTAGTTCGTTCTAGGGAACACTCTGATTTTTCGGTTAAGCTAAAATAAAAAAAATAACTTGAGTTCGATACAATAATGAATAATTCTCATATCCCATATGCGTCATGCGTCAAAACCACCGACAGACAGATGAATCTCAGTGGTGTCAATGTGTCACTGGTGTTGTGTTATACCAACCCGTGTAACCAGCTTCTCTCGATAGTTTTTTTTTTTTTTTTTTTTTTTTTTTTTGGGTAGGAGGTGGAATGCGTTTACGCACACTGAGGGGCTCGTTGTCCCCTCAGTAGTGTCGGACTCCCACGAGCTCGATGTCCCGTGAACTACCGACTAAACCACCTCCCTCGGCACCGAGGACACTAGCCTGGAACTGTTTCACACATTACTTCGGGCTAGGCCTTTGATATTACGCCGCTAGGGCAACCTCCGTGGGGAAATGCTGAGGATTAAGGCCGATCGATGTCGACCTTTTTCGCCCGAAGAATGGCCTGGACGTAGTGCTGGACACAGTTCCAGTTGCCCTCTCCCTGGAGCATAGCTCCGACGATGTTGTTTGGGCTGACGACCACGCCGATCTCAGATGAAAGTGAGGATCGGCGGACGTGCCAACGGTCGCACTGAAAAAAGGTGTGCTCGGACGTGTCTGAGATGCCGGGGCAATACAGACAGTCCGGGCTGGCGACTTTGCCCATCCGGTGTAGATAGGCTCGGAAGTACCCGTGTCCAGAAAGAAACTGGGTCACGTAGTAATCGACCTCGCCGTGCTGCCGCTCCACCCATGGTCGGACGGATGGTATGAGCTGGAAGGTCCAGCGTCCCCTCGGCTCGGCTTCCCAGTCGCGCTGCCAGGAGTCGAAGCTGCGATCGCGCTCTTCCCTGGCAGCTGTTTCCCGGCCCACTTCAGGCCTCCTCCGGTAAATCGCCTGCCTCTCCCTCGCGAGGAAGAGGACGGGGATGACTCCGGCGATCACCATCACAGCAGGCTCGGAGACTGTGCGGTAGGCCGAAGCGACCCGCAGAGCTCCTCGACGCTGGACTCGGGCAAGCCGGTCTCGGAAGACTCGCTTCTCGAGTGCGTGAGCCCATACCTCCGCCCCGTACAGCAAGACTGACTGGACGGCAGTCATGAGCAGACGGCGCTTGCAGGAACGAGGACCGCCGACATTGGGCATAAGCCTACCAAGGGCAGCGACACCCTTAGCGGCTTTGTCGGCGGCGCGCTGGATCTGCTCGCCGAAAGACAGTCTGCTGTCGACCATGACTCCCAGGTACTTTGCAGCAGGCTTAGTCTCGAGTGTGACGTCACCTATCTGCACCGGGAACACGGTGTTTATCCTCTTTTTGGTGAGGACGACGATCTCCGTCTTACTGGTAGCCAGGGACAAGCCGTGATCTCGCATCCACCCGTTGACCTTAGCCATTACTACGCTGAGCCTCAGTTTTGCCTGCTCGACGTTCCTCGCAGCGATCAAGGCAGCGACGTCGTCAGCATAGCCAACGAGGCGGGTCTCATCGGGCATGTCTAGCCTCAGCAAGCTATCGTAGGACACGTTCCAGAGATCTGGTCCGAGAATGGACCCCTGCGCAGCCCCGGAAGTGATGGGAATGCGCCGCTGACCTTCGGTCGTGTCGTACAACAAAACGCGGTCTGACAAATACGCTTCTGTCATACGCAGGAGGTAGGAGGGAACTTGGAACGTATGCTCAAGCGCCCACAGCATATCGCTCCACCTGGCGGAGTTAAAAGCGTTCTTCACGTCGAGCGTGACAAGAAGGACCACGCGGCGCGACCAGTGGTTGTGGTCCTCCGCCCTCCGCACTGCCTCAACTACCTCCTGAATAGCGTCGATGGTAGAGCGACCGGATCTGAAGCCGTACTGCTGCGGGGACAAGTCCCCCGCAGAGACGATGGCCTCGGTCAGCCTGACGCGCAGGAGCTTCTCAAGCACTTTCCCGGCCGTGTCGAGCATACACAGGGGTCGGAAAGAAGAAGGGGTCCCCGGTGTGCTCTTCGCCTTCGGGATAAGGACAAGGCGGGCAACCTTCCACGACGAAAAGAAAACGCCTTCCGCCAGACACGCGTTGAACATGTCGAGCAGAAGCCTTGGATTCACCTCCGCAGCGAGCTTGAGCACCTCCGCCGGAATGCCATCGGGACCGGGCGCTCTTCTGGGTCGTAGGGATCGGACGGCGGCGGTGAGTTCCTCTTCCCGGAAAGCTGGGAAGGCGCCTACCTCTCCGAATTCCCTGACTGGCCGAACTGGGTGGCTGGGAAACAGTGTGTCGACGACGGCGGCCATGGCTTGTGGTTCCATGACCGCAGGTGGTGAGCGAGCCCCTAGCTTCTGGGTTACAAGTTTGTAGCCCGTCCCCCAGGGGTCGTTGTCGATATCCTGACACAGCTGTTTCCAGCACCTGACTTTACTCCGGTTGATGGCACCGCGGAGCTCTCGGCGGGCCGCTCTGTGCTCAGCCGATCTGGCATTTGCATCAGGGCGGTTCCTGGCTCGCTGCGCAGCTCGTCGGAGACCAAGGCATCTCCTCCGGAGTTCCGCGATTTCAGGCGTCCACCAGTAAACCGGCTTCTTCCTGTGACGGCGGGAAACTCCGGGCATCGACTGCTCACATGCCCCACTGTTTACTACTATTTACTACTATTCTCTCGATAGTAGTATTCTACTGTTTTATAACATTACAGCAGTACCTGTCACAATTTCTAAAAAAAATACCCTTTACTAAAATCCCAATTAGAACTTTGAATTACAAAATGTCATTTGACGACAACGTTTTCATGTCAATCTAATTAATTCGTATTATTTTTTAACCTTCACGGTACTTCCTACTTCACGGTAACCTTCACGGAAAAGTTTATTCTTCATAAACAAGACAAAAAAAACATTGAAATTGCTTAGTATTAGTATAGAGGCAGTTTTAAATACACTATTATGTGTATCGCTCATAATTATCTATTCTGTGCTCTTAAAAATGTCATGTTGACCATCCAGCGTGTAATAAGTTTAATACTGATAATATTACGTTTAATTTTAGGTTAACTTTAACGTATGTTAAATTTTAAAAACAAACTAGTGGCTTGAAGGGACTAAAAGCCCCTAACCGTAAATAATAAACAATTTTATCAAACTAATCTTTCTTTATAGTACAAAATACCTCATAGTAAAACTGGCTTATAGATCCTCCATATGTTGATATCTAGCACACGGTTTTCAATCAAGTATCAGCATCACATGTTTTACGTAAACAATACAGACGTTTTCATCTCCAAATGCTTTTTAAATGGCAGATGTTTCACATTATTTCTCGTTTTTTGGTGAATTTCAAGCAATTTCAGTATTTTTCCCGCGATCACGGATTACCTTTAATTTGAGCCCTCTCCCATCTTTCTACGACTTACCAAAAGCCCACAATTTTGTCGCAAAGAATCGCCTTACGAAATTAAATATATGACGATACACCTTGTATATTGGGTTACACCACTCATGTTTCATATATTGCAAATGCATCTCAACTATGTATTCAGGTTAGGAAGCGCATCATTTGTCATAGCCACATCAACGTTATTGTCAATAATATTATGTACTAAACCCAATATTTGCTTCTGTACTTTGTTGTTTACTACACTTTCAATAGGTAACGAGGTATCGAGGTCCTCTTAAAGCATATCAATAAACGACTAATTCAAATGAAATACAAACAGAAGAAAGAAATAAACATTCGAAATAACAGGGTTTTTTTAACTCAGGTAGAGAAAACCCCAATCCTAAAATCATTCAACAAAATTTACATAGTGCACTTTGACAGCACGACATATTTAAATATCGTCACTCGTTTTCATTTGAATCTGGTTGAAGGACATTTGATAACACCATCCGACGTAAAAGTAGAGAGTCAAACATCAATACTGCAAAATACTGTTAGAAGTTACTTTTCAACTAAATATTTAATTCAGTTAATGAGTTTTATAAATGAGAATCTTATCTTCTGGCTCGTTCTGTTACATTATAACTGTTCTACAGACGACTTTAAGATTGATTCCTCTTTTATAAATGGCTCAAAAACATTTCCTGTGGAGTTTTGAAATTTTTTTTTATTTACTAACATATCTGTCAAGTTTTTGGCTCAAACCAATCATGTATAACTTTTTTATGTGATTATGTTACAATGTTTTTTACTCAACATAATTCACGATGGTTAGTTGTTGTTTATTTGTTTTGTCATACATTTAATCTACATACCTAAACATGAATCAGATACGAGTACTTAAATAGGTATTAGTCCTGACGGGATGAATCATAACATTTATCTGGCTTGGCTTCAAGTTATACTCGTATTTTAGGACATGTAGCTTAATGTAAAAGATAAGAACATTGGGAAGACAAACAGTTGAAATATAGAGCTTTTATTTATAAACAGGTGAATGTATTCAAAATATTTACTTTAAAATTGTAAAAGTAAAATATCAAGTATCAACATCCAGATTGGATTAATTGTTTTCCATTTTGTAGACCAACAGAGAAGAAAATTCCAATCCCCTTTCCAAAGTAAACAGCTGTTCGCAGTGATAAGCGGACGGCAAGCTGATGGCTGCCTATAAAACTACAAAAAATTCCACAAAGAAAACAGTTTTTAAAGGTTTCTTTGATGAATGGACTATTATTCTTAAAGATATTATATTATAAAAACAGAATATATTTTCTTGCCGATCATTTTTTAAATTTATTAACTGAACCTAAGATTAAATACTAAAGCTACTAAATAATATAAACTAAATAAAACTAATAATGTTAAACGCTCATGAAGTATATAAATAATAATTAATACCTTTGTAGATTTTGTAGCTTATTTTGAACAGTCACTTCTAAGTAGTAATTATGTCTAAATAATACGAAGTAATAAAGCAATAAAACTTAAACTGGATCTGTAAGATAATGTAAGGAAAATCAAGTATTTAGAAATTTAAATTACTTCGGAAAGAAAAACAGAACCTATAAAACTTACAAGGCGCGACGGTAAATAACTAACTTTAGTAAAAGTCAATAATAAAGTTTGTGTCTAAGCGTTCTGCTGTTTATAAGACCTTAGATTGGATTTACCTAATACCATTACCAATTCATTCTTTTCAAATTAGAAAATTCTTTAATCACGTAAACTGAATAACTAAAGAATTATCAAAGAATGCCTAAAGAATTACAGTGTATGAGGACTGATAAGATTGTGTATTTTGAGACATGTTTGTTCAAATTATTTCTATTTTTTCAGTTAATTCTCTATCGAATGATTATAATATACCTTGCCTTTCTTTCCGTAAATAAAGCACAAGCCAAGGCAGAATTTTCCTACGTTTATGCTTTACGACCAGGCTGTTATTACATTCAGAAAATTACGAGCTGAGTTATTTTGCTGTCCTATCGAGTGGAGTATTTGCGAATATTTCAGCGAAACTCATAAATTGTCTTGTGGAGAAGCGTCCTTTCTTTAAATGACATGTTGTTGGTGGGTTTTTTTGTTAAGATAAGCGTCATTCAGTCTTGAGCAAGTCTCTGTAACAAAAATGTATAACAATTGAATGAAAATTTGAATTAATCGCCTAAAACCAATGCAAATTTTCTTTAAGAACGCTTCATTTTTTCGTATAGTTGTTAAAAATCATCGATTGCTGCAATATAAAATTAGTGGCCTGTAGGCAAAGGCATAGGCGTCGCGCCGAACAACATTTAAAAAAAGTTTATTTTTTTAGCCGCCGAACAACATTAAAAATCCAAATAAAAATTATTGTCTGCTATTCTCTAAAGTCCTTTCTATACTCACTCATAAGTAATTTAAACCAGTTGTTTTTAAGTTAGATGTTTAGTTTTACTATGTTAATTGTTCTAATTCCCTTGTATTTTTATATTTAATCGTTATTACATTCGATTGATATAAGTTTAATTATTTGGCTAAACAAAGAGGATGGATGAAGAGATATACATTCATTGAGTAGGTCCGTTCTTTGACTGGGCAAAGATTGGTCACTCTGTGCGCTGTCCGCCCAGTACCTGCTGTCATTCTGACATTCATGTGGCGTTTAACCTGCAAGCTGCAGACGAGAATGCGACGAGAGTGACATTAACGGCAATGAAACGGCCAGGAAAGGAAGGGAATTGTGAGTAAGGGTTATTTTTCGACCGCCTATTTTCTTAACATAGCAAACAATAACTGCAATGGTTTTTAGGTAAAAATTCTTCAACAATCACGTGTTAAAAATCTAAGTAATATGTAGAGGAACTTTTCCTGAGAATTTACTTCGAAAATCGTAAAAAATAAGCTTTTTAGTGCTGTATATTTCGCAGATTTTAAGGCTGAAACCCCCACTTTTGAGTACGAAAAAACCTACATTTTCCGGGGGGGAAACCCCCGGACCCCCCGCTGATCTGGGGGGTATTCCATACCCCCCAGGCCCCCCGGTCAGTTTCGCCCCCCCCCCCAAAAGTTTGGTTCACGCGACGCCTATGGGCAGAGGTCGCCGACAGTAAAACCAGAAAATAACTTCATTGTGACTAGCCTCTGGATTACTGATTTATAAAAAGAAGGTCTGAACTACTTGATCTGTCAATTTATCCTGATGTAGTTATACAACTACAGCTGTTTCGTGTTATAAATTAACACATCTTCAGGTCAGAACTTCAGATACAAAATAACTCCAGCTGACCTTCTAACCTGAAGATGTGTTAATTTATAACACGAAACAGCTGTAGTCGTATAACTACAACAGGATCATTTGAAAGACCAGGTAATTTGAACATTTTTTTCATTACACTACAATAAATAACTTGTTTATACACATGATGCATAAACAAGCACATTTACCATGGTGTTTACATGAAACCATTGAAACGAGTAAAAAAACTAGCATCGACTTGTTTTTACTTAGGCTGTGGGTGTTTTTAATGATTTTATTTTGTTTGATGATTAATTGATTTCTTGACTAACTTCTTTTTCAGTTAAAAGTTTGAAATACTGTTATTTTTACTCCTAATTTGAACACCTTTCTACTATCCTGCAACTTCCCAAACTCCTAGATATTTAAAAAAACCGGAAAACTAAATGCCTGTAAACAATACAAATATTGATTCTTTAACTTACTATTTGGCCCAAAAGTAAACCATACTATTACATAGATTCATGTATTTTCTAAATGTTGAAAAATATAAAATTAATGACGATGAGTTTCAAATCGAGTTAATAATGTGGGAATAATCTGCAACACTTACTTCAGAACACCGTGTTCTGAAGTCAATTCAATTCAAAGTTGAAGACTTCGCTCACAGTTTAGAGGATGAACATCATATCATCATGACACGGATGTGCATCAGTAATGTACTGTTTAATATAGTCATAGACAACAATGCGCACTTTGGAGGCATTACACGCTGTGACGTCACAGGAGTGGGTTTGATGTGTAATAACGTATCACCGTGACGTCTGGCACCGTTTTTCTTCAATGGATATTAAGTTACATAAACAATAATATAATAATTTTGAGCTAAGCGTATTTCATAACACTAATATTCGTTACTTTATTTAATCCCTTCTCTATGTGTTTCATTGAGAAAAAATATCCATACAAAGAAAGTCTTGTTGATTATTTAAGAATTTTAAATTTTACCTAAATCGTAGCCTCTAGGTATTACCTCTTACCCACATTTCTATAGTTGTAGAGTTGCAATCGCTAATACTTTACATGTGTAAATAGACAAATTACGTCTACGAGGGCTTACGACAACCGGCCGGGAACACAATATTATGTTATATGTGGTCACGTCACTCACATCGGTGTTTAAATTTTAGAAGTTTGTGTCGTACTCCAAATTACTGTCCTACGAATGAGATTTTTTTGTATTCGACGACCTTGGAAGGATAAAAGTAATTAAGGTACTGATTACTTTATGAATTATAAATTACTGTTTATTTTATAATACTCTCATCACGCCAGAGCATTTGTCTAGAAATGTTTACTGTAAGGCGTTTACGTTTTCTGGTTATTCTTCAGGGTTAAACTACCAGTTAAAAGACCAGGTCTATAACGCAGCAAGTTGAATTCTTATGCAACAAATTAAGGTTTAAAATAATTGTTTAAATTCATTGTTCCAGCATATTTAACATATGCCAAATTAAATTCAAATTATCTAATGTTTCGAGGTGGTCGCAATGATTTTAAAATCAGTATTATAAACTGATTTAAAAATATAAATAAACTGATATATAAATAATATATATATATATATATATAAACTGATTATACTGTGAGTGGACTGATTTACAAAATGCTAGTATTAATTAACAGGTGTATTTTCAGCCCTGCTCGAAGAAATTGTTGAAAATTAATTCAAGCGGTACACAATTTAATATTATTTAGTTCTAATATTGAATTCTATAAATTATCAAACTGTAGTACCGTCGCCAGTTAAGGTATTATTTGGATGGGCATACAACTCGTTTTCGTGAAACCAGTTTAAGTACTAACTCCAATTATTAGTTTTATATTAAGGGACTAAAATCATTAATTGTTTGTAGGTTATAGTACTATTCTGGTTTAATGAATTGATTGCCTACAATACTATTATTTCGTAATTTTGTTAGGTATTCCTAATAACATTGTTGAAATGTTGTCAGAGGCGAGGAGAAACAAGCTATTCATCATCCGATGTGTCGCCCGGTAATGGAAAAGAAAGGACAAGTAATTGAAAAATGTGTCCTCGAAACATGTGGAATGGGATATAATTTTTCAGTGACGAGTTTTCATTTCGTTTCATGGAATTCTTATTAATCATTATAAGAATTAATGTACTCCTGAAAGAAAGAAATAATTAAACATACAAATTATATATAATTGAGATAACTATTGCCAAATAAATTGAAATATTTCAAGAAAATAATAATTTGTCAAACCAATAAATGTAGTCTTTTGATATTTATTAAATTAATTAGATTAAGGAAAATAAGTGTCGTTAAAAAGCGCGATCGAAATTATGTTACTTTATATAAAATGTTAGAATTTATTAATATTTTACTAAAACTTCATTCACAGTGTGGTTCACAAAAGGAAGTATTTATCAAATGGTAAATAATTAATTATTAAGACTTTGGTTTCATCTTTATTAAATAACCATCTTATAAAGATCTACTCTAATTGTATGACTAAAGTTGAAAGCTCAAATTTGCAGGATTTCTTGGTTTGAAATGTATTTTTAATTACATGGTGAGTTTATTCCATGTACGGGAGTTGTTTAGCTTGAACTTTAAATAAACGTTATTTTGGTATTTCAAAAGTTAAAATTAAAAAATTTTCTATCCGAATAGATAGATAAATTCAATTCCGGTTAGTACAATATTCCATTTTTTCCAATGGAATCAGTCAAGTTTGGAATTGAAAACAGAGTTGAAGAGAGGTAAATTTCAAGCATGAATAATTCATGTTCTCTTTGGTTATCATCAGGCACGTTTTGTTTTTATTTATTTATAGATCAACATTCAGGAATTGATTTAAGAGTTTCCTCACTAGAAACCACTATTATGTACACAACTTTTAATTCCTACCTATAAAATTACTCTTTCCATTGTCTTAGCCACAAACATTCATTACTTCTGTCGAGTTATTCAAGTTCAGCCGGGAATCGAAGTTCCTATGGACTGGTATCGAAACTTTCACATAAAAGTTTCGCGAAGGAATCAAGTCGAGAAGAATGTGGTATTCTAGTCAGCCAATCAGATTTACTAATGCAATGACAACTTTTTAATTCGTCACTTTCAGTAGACCAGTCAGGGTCGAAAAGATGTCTAGGGCCTTAACTGGATCCCCTTGTGATCCATTCCGAATATCAACTTGTACTTACTTTTGAACTTATATTTCTTGTCCAGGGTTCTCCTTGATGAGACGATAGATGTGTCAAACGTGACCAATCTTAGTTAGGTCACGGAAAAGGAATGTTGGGTTGTTGAATGTAACCAGAGGAAGAAATAGTATATTTCATTACTAGTACCGAAAGTGGCACTTTCCGGTGCGCGCCCAAGTTTCATGTGTGAGGCGGAGCCGAACACAGGAATATCGAATTTCACGTGTGAGGCGAAGCCGAGCATGTGAAAGTGTGTTTCACGTACGAGGCGTGGCCGAGTACGGGAATAATTGGAGCAAGTGCCGGAAAATCACTTTCGGTACAAGTTATGAACGGTACTTTTCATCACGACGCAAAAATACACACAATGCTGAAGAAGAAACCTCAGTAAAATACAAACTATTATATTTCTCAATTAACATTTTTTTATAATAACAAATTTACTATATTAAGCCTACATAACAACGTAAAAATTAGAAGTTCAAGGTTATGTTTATTGTGCAGTTGGTATTGGTTGAGAGATTTTAAACATGCGCAATAATAACAACACAGCAAAACTTATTTATACCTATTCCTGTTTTCGGTTTACATTGTTGAACAATAAGAACAGCTGATTTAAATTGTAAGAATAAACGGCAAAGCGACGTCAGAGCGCGTAGCGGGCAAATGGAAAACTAATTGAGAGCAAGGGAAAACAAATTTAGAGCAAGGGAAAATCAGCTGATCGTTTTTCCCTTGCTCTAAATTAGAGCTTGGGAAACGATCGTTTTCGTTGCTACCAGCTGACATCGAAAGTAGCTACTTTCGGTACGGAGTGATGAAAAAAATTAAATTACCATTGTTAGAAAATCTAGCAATCCAACCGTGTACTGCCTTTTCTTAAACCGACACTCGTTAGAAAGCAAAATAAAAAACGTATCGTTCCTACAAAGCACTGATGGAACGAGACAGTAGGCGATTCGACAGGTGGTATTGTTGTCATGACGACGCGGGACGTGGTTGCCTCTGGGGAT
The DNA here is from genome assembly GCA_035578135.1 of Flexamia atlantica. Classification (NCBI taxonomy): domain Eukaryota; kingdom Metazoa; phylum Arthropoda; class Insecta; order Hemiptera; family Cicadellidae; genus Flexamia; species Flexamia atlantica. Next base: position 2,999,941 of record JAQJVK010000011.1, on the reverse strand, counting down.
GCGGTTGGACTGACCTGCCGGTGATTCATAGCCGTGTAAACGTATTCAACTTAAAAGAAGACTTGAATATTTCTAGCTTAAATATTTCTATTCACGAACTCTTTCTAATATTTGATCAAGATCTTATCTGATTTACGTACAGTAGTTTCAAAAAAATACGGCATACTCTTATTAATTTATTAAGGGAATAGTCATCCAAACCTTAATCGAAATTATAGTCACGTCTTACGTGCTAATGAGTGAACTCTTTCTATTAAATTTTTTTCAAGCTCATAAAAAAGTAAATGTGGTTTATTTTAATGGAGTTATTTTTAAAAGAAAGTTTCACGATAAAAATACTTGCATGGTAATGCATTTTTCATCATACCATCGCGTTAAATTACTGTTTCAAATACTCTCAGCTGTGATAGAAACTAATCGTCACCAGGTGGGTTGTGTAAACTGCAATGAAAAAACTGGAAAAAGTACTAGTAATGTTAAGGAGTGTTTATAAACATACAAATATAAACATGGTTGATTCAAATATGCCTGAATCTATATTAAAAAGAACAAATGAATGATCATATATTTTGTTAGTAAACAACAGAAATGTAACCATTGATAACACTACCTCAACCTCAACATTTTTAACGTATACTAACAAGTTTTAAATATTAAATCAAAGTTGGTATGATGAAAAGTACCGTTCGTGACTCGTCCGAAAGTGCTATACCGGTGCACGATAGAATTCAATTACTCTATCTCGTACCGATAACAGCCACTTTCCGGACTAGTAACGAAATGTACGATATTTAAAATAGTTTTTTGGCACTAGTGTTAAAATCTATTTTCCCTACACTATTGTGAAATCGCCTGTTTTCGTAATGAGTGTATCACCTGCGAAAATTCATCATTATATTGTTTACAACGCAAAAATAATATTCACTATGGAAAAGTAATGTTTACTATATTTTTTAGATTTTCTTTTTTTTGTTTCTTTTCTTTTGGAAAGAGAAAATTATCGTTTAGAACACGAGTGAAAGTGACCCACTCTCCACTCTTATTATGAAATAAACAATAGTGATATATGGGCACTAAAACTAATAGTAGGAAGCGTAGTGTAAATTTCCAATTTTCAATCGCGGTTTCCAGCAAATTGCACGACAAATACACGACGGATATTGACTTTCAAGAATCTTAAACTTTTTAGCAAAGAAATACGACCCCACAGAAAATAATCTGTTGGCGTTGAGTGTCGTACATTCTTTGTCGTGCTTATCAATGGGTCGTTTCTTTCTGTTGATGTTTGGTGTACTATATTGTGAAGGAGGTGTTGTAAGCCTTTGTTTCTTATAAGACAATGTTGGCCAAACTGTCAGGGAGAACGCTATCGAGCAATTATATTTGCTCTTATGGTTATTAGGAACGCTTCCGTTTCTCAACTGAACGGAATTGAAGTAGATTCATAAGAGATTTATTTTCAGCAATATTGCTCAACATTCTTCACAGAGATGTTACAATTAGGATTACCCCCCCCCCCCCTCCACACCATGCTATCTTACAGAGTGTTCTAAAAGTCTTCCAGGCTACGCTCCTAACGAGCAAGTCGTAGTGCCTAAATGCTCTAAATAATTTCAACTGAAATGACATACCCCTATTATATATAAATAAGTGTATTGACTAGCAATGTATTGTGTAATACAAGTTATTATTAATGATCGTTTTAAAAATCACACCACTAAATAAGTACCTTAAGATCGGACACACCTCATAACACCCTGACATTAGGGTCTATAACACCCTAAATATCACCTTTTATCAGATAAATATGAAACTATAAACGAATCCGACGTTCATTACAGTTAGTGCGTTATCAATACCAATCTCTGACTGGTCTCCCAATTTACTATTTTTACTTGTAAATTATTATGTTTACTTAGGTAAATGCTGTGTACCTTATTTTTAATTGTTTTATTGCTAATTTACAGTACTTTATTTTTAATTTACTAACTTTTATTTTCACTAATGTACAGACAATTGCCTTGATACAGGCTGATTCTTAGACCCCAGTATAGTAGCGTCCAGGGAGTTACTGTCGGAACCCATGGAATTATTGTCTTCAGATACACTGAGCTTGTGCCTGGAATTTCTTCATTAGTAAAAATTACTATCGAATAAGTGAAGGTTAACTACTCGTCATAAAAATAGCAATTGAAAAGGTATTATTAAGAACCCACCTTATAAAACTTATTTAACAACCAAATAAATGTTTTATTTAAGACACAACTGTTTCAAGACTGTTAGAAAAGTAATATTAAAAGCTTGGATTTGAACTATAACCAGGAGAAGCATTCAAATCAAATCAAATCAAATCATTTTATTGTCAGAAACACAAATGTGCAAAACAATCGTCAACAATCTATATGTATATATACAATTTGTACACAGTTAAAAACATAAAGTCTCAAAATAAACAAATGACTTAGAAATAGTATTCCTCTAAGCTATAAAATTCCTTAAGAATAAGAAACTCTTTCAAATTTTTTTTTAATTTTATGGCGTTTGTTTGATTTTTTAGGGATGAAGGGAGGTGGTTGAAAAGCTTGATGGAAGAGTAAAAGGTCTGTTGCTGGAAAAATGTGGTTCTATGTTGAGGTAACTGTAAGGGATTAGTTTTCCGGAGATTACATTTTGAAGGAGGTTGATGAGGGAACAGATCTAAGTTGTTTCTCAAAAATACCAAACAATTGAAAATGTAAATTGAAGGAAACGTTAGGATGTTGTTTTCTCTAAATTTGCCTCTACAAGATGTCAGTCTACCAACGCCAAATATAATTCGTAAAGCCTTCTTCTGGGCTTTGAAAATTATTTTCGATTTCGAGCTGTCGTGTCCCCAAATTGCAACACCATAAGCGAGGATAGGAAAGAAACATCCATAATAAGCGGTGAGAAGGATTTCACGATTTGAGAAATAAGAAAGCCTGCGTAGAAGGAAGAGAACCCGACTTAGTTTTTTGGATACACCTTCAATATGATCATGAAAGTTGAGATTGGAATCTATAGTTATCCCTAAAAAGTTCGTACTAGAAGATGATATCACTTCAAAGTCACCTACTAATAATTGGTTGATCTCGGAACCTTCCCTTTTTCTCAAGAAAAAAATGTACAACCTTTGTCTTAGCTGCATTTATAGCAAGACCATTATCAGATAACCATTGCATGATTGAATTTGCTTCGATAAACATTTCCACCTCCAGTTTTTCAAGACTCTTGTTGGAAAGAGCAAGAGAAGTGTCATCCGCAAACAAACACAGATTAGCTTTAGAAATACTTCTAGCAATGTCATTAATGAAAATAAGAAACAAGATCGGGCCTAAAACACTGCCCTGTGGTACACCATACCGCACTGGCAATTTTTCCGAGTCTCTCATCTTAAGAAAACCTAAATCATCTATATATGGAACTGAAACGACTTGCGTCCTATTCCGTAGGTACGATGATACCCAGTCATACGCCTTTCCTCTGAAGCCTATTTTTTCCATCTTTTCAAGCAAAATGGAATGATCCACAACATCAAAAGCCTTGCTTAAATCAAGAAACAAACCTAATGAATGTTCTTTCTGGTCAAGAGAGGAGGACAAAGTCGATACGAAGTTAAATTAAGCATCAACAGTCGAAGTGTTCTTACGGAATCCAAATTGGTTTTTGAATAGGATGTCATGACTGGTCAAAAATGAAGATAAACGGTTCAGAAATACCTTTTCAATCATCTTTGAAAAAGTTGACAGGATTGAAATTGGTCTAAAATGTTCAGGAATATGAGCATTTTTTATTTTAGGCAAAGGTTTGATTGTTGCAGTCTTCAGCAATGATGGAAATTGTCCACAATGGAAAGACGAATTTATAATGTGAACAAGAGGCGAAGATAAACTAAAAGCACATGACTTCAAATTTGTATATTGTAATCCCCCCGGTATTTTAACTAGTGTAACACAAATAGGAAATTATTTATACACGTTTACGTAAAAAACAATATTTTTCATTTTATTATTTTCAAATAAAAATTTTTTTACCTATGAAAAAATTACTGTACAAAGCTCTCTATACCAACAAATCATCAATACAGTATAAAGATACACTGGTAAAAATGTCAGTCAATTGTCTCTTGTAGTAAAAAAGTTATTCAACAATTTGTGCTAAAAAACGCGGGAAGACACAATTTTCGGGAATCGGCTTACAAAAGTTGAGCTGACACAGATGCACTAAGTAAACTTACCTACCTTCGGAATACCAATTTTCGAATAATAATTTTTTTAATATGAAAAACTGCTCAAATTCGCCCAAAATTTTGTATACAAGTTCAGAAATACATGTTCTATCTAAAAAAAATAAAAACCAAAATTTGACAAAAAATAAATAAATACCTAATTATTGGTGGCGGATCCCCTTAAGCAACTTTATTGCTGTTAAAACCTCTTCTTCATTTGTTGGAGACAGAAAAATGCTAGATCCTACATTCTGGCCCACTAAAGAAGACACTCTTGAAATCGATCCACTACTACCGACTCTAAGTCCGACCTCGGAGAAGTAATTATTGAGGTAATTAGAAACAAACCCTGGATCATCAAGAAACCTGCCATCACTGTCTTCAACACCTAACTTTTTGAAGGGTTTTGGCGCCTTGCCAGGGATGTGTTCGTTAACAATATTCCAAACAGCCTTTTGCTTGTTATGTGACACTGATATCTTTTCTAGAACCATTGATGCTCTAAAAGACTGTACCTGATTTCTGAATACTCTCTTATGCCTGACGTACCTCTGTTTCATGGGATGAGACGAACTTAAATCCTTCGTCAAGCTATAAAGATTGAGAAGATCATCTCTTGCGTTCTGAAGCAAAGGGTTAAGGACAGCTCTTTTTGATGGAGGATTCATTTTGATCTCAACCCTTTTCTCAGGGAACGCCGAATTGAAATTATATTTGACGGTGGTCATGAAAGTTTCAAACTTTTCATCAACATTCCCGGATAAAAGTACGTCATCCCATGTCTCCTTTTGAAGAAGAAAATTAAAAATTCGAATGTTTTTCGAATTAAAATGAATTCGAATTAAAATGAATGAATGCATTCATTTTTCAATAATACTCATCCATTTTACATGGATTAATTTGACACATCTCTGATGAATATATTATTTTTGCCGGTTTTTATGCTTAATTTTCAAGCAGCTTAATTTGCGAAATAAATTCTACGTTGATAGACTCAACTCAACTACTCACCCTTCACTCATTGCATGTAGTGCTGCGTCTCGGTCATAAAGCGGTATTAAAGATAGCAATGCTACCGTAGCATAGCTCAATAGGATTATTTTTATTTGACTTATTAAGAGTCTTAAGAGAAGGAATACAAATATGAAGATCAGAATTGCTTTTGGATAAAAACCATAGATGAGTTAGATGCCCCTTATAATCCTGCAAGGAGTTTCAGAAAAAGATAGTCTTTATTAAAATGTCTAACCCGGTAGAAACTTTTACTTATCTAACTACTCTGGTTCCCTTTGTAATTTAGGGTGGATCCCAAACATGAAAATTTGGATTTTATAATGGTTACAAGAAAAAATCGAGTTAAAAAACCTGGTGGAGGCTGCCAAAACGATAGGAAAGGTACAATTTTCAAAAGGAGAGAAAACAGTTTTTGATTAGCTGATAAAAGTAGTTGAGAAGTTGGAGAAATGATTTCTTTGGCGGCCTTTTATCAAAGTTGAAGAGATCTTGTTAAAAGTTGGAGTAAAGTGTTGAGGTCAGATAAGAACTTGTTACTCTAGATGATTGTGCGTTTGGGAGCGGAAACACGGAAACATCAAAACAACATAATATTTTATGTTGTTTTCGAAAGTTAAATTATTTAGTGTACGATAGCATCGCAATGTGTTATCTGTGTGCTCTTTTGAATGATACCATGGCCAGATTCAATAAGAAAGCAGGGATTAAGCAGCATTTGAAGTTCTGTAATGTAATTTTTAAATTATTGATACCATTACAGTACTCCTTACATTAATCCCATTAAGACAAGCTATAAATAATGACTACAGTTACCTTTGTTGATCCTTCATAGGCCCCAAAATCTCCCCTTAATACAGATATTTACGTATTTCATAGAACCTTAAGGCCTGTTACACTAACTAGGTATACCGTTTGAGTACATTATATGACTTTGCCTCTTCAACTTGGTTCTTAAAATGTACTCAACCTTTTCCGCTTCATTTTGAGATAAAATCTCTATTCGTGGGTGTATTTATTTTGAAAAACTCAAACATTCCTTAGAACAATTTTTATATTAATTTACATACACTAACCGTTATGTGAAGACAACTATACTGTATATTAAATTAATTTTTTTAATATTAAAATGGAAACAAGTGATCATTACTATGAAAATCATTAGATATTCCTAAGTTGACATTGCGATGAAAATTTATTTATCCTAGCTCATGGTGTCCCCCGTTTTGCCGAGAAGAAGGAAACAAATTACTGCAAATAAAAAGTAATTCATCAGCTGCTCAGCCTTTTATATATATCTGCGTTAGGAAAAACCTTATAAAAACTAATATTTATCCTGGGATTTCCCGAGACCTTTCATTCAAGTAAAGGGATAATGGTTGTTAGACTTATGGTTTCCTCAAAAGTTATGGGTAATTTGAGCTTTACATATAGATTATTCATTATTAGTATTCCGGTTTAAACTGTCTGCTTATGATCGGGTAAAGAGAAAGCTGTCTGTTACAAGCAATCCTGTTTTTTATATCGTTTCCGGGCTCATAATCCCTTTGTAAGACATCTTATTAGGTGCAACGATGCTCGACGCTGATTGGAGGCTGTGGTTGTGTTGGACCAGTAAACACTTTCACCTTCCCCTCGGGAGGTTAATGAGGCGCTGCGACACTTACAAGGATATCTTTATCCTGCAAGGTGTTACTATGAGAGATGTCGCTTTCTTTGAGACAACCACTTAGTCAAAGGGTGAAAACTTTTCCTAAGACGACTTATATAGTTTTTGGTATTCGTATGTTTTCAGCTTCCGAGAATCTTTTGTTATAATAAATAATTTTCTTATGAGCCAATCATAAATAAAAGAATTTTCTTACCTGTCGTAATAGTTAATAATTTAAATATTTGACCGTATGGAAAAAGTAAACTGTCTATGTTTTGCATCTTTTCTTCATACTTTAAGAACTTTATTTCAATCCATTATGAGATCCTTTATTTCAACTTTATGAGATCATATTTAATCCATTTTTAAACAATTACTAGTCCATCTGTTACGAAAGGAAATAGAAATACCCTTTTACGATTATTCTATAAACCTTCTGGGAACGGATAAGTAGTAATCAATTGATTAAAGGAGTTATGCATTACCTTTTATGTTAAGCTGTAACATTACCACATGTCATATACAATCAAATGTATATACTTCGTAACATTTTATTTCAGTTTCATTAAATAACATATTTGTCTGTTATCACTAGTGTATTATACTCAGTTATAATGCATATTTTTAAGTTTAAACAATTAGTTTTGCATTTTAAAATAACATCAAATTCAATTACTAACTTCCACAAACCATATAAAATGCTTCCTATGTTAACATTGACTTTCATCATTTAATTTGTTAGTTAGTATTAAATATATAGAAACGTCTAATATATTAATTTATTAAATAACTTAAAAATGTAACAAATTATTTATCAAACACCTGAAACTATTGTCATCTAAAATTAATTAGTATTATTAATTCTTTAAAAAGTGCGACCAAGTATTTTACATCGCACGTACTGAGTTAAGATATCTGAACCTTTCTCCCATCTTTATAACTAATCACTAAATCCAATCCCGAGATGTAACATCTTTTTCTTTAGGCTGAACAGACCAATCGATCTAGAGAAGACTCTAGAGAAGATCTAGAGAAGTTAGAGATTAGCTTTAGTTCTGATTTGATCATATTTTAATGCAAGGTATGATTCTGATGTATGAATTAGATCCATTCCTCTCACCAAAATTTTATCAAGATTGACACAGATATAACTTAATATGCATTAAGTTTATTTTAACCAATTTTACGCCCTGAAATTTTGTTTGCGCTTTCTCCAAATACTTATTTTGAAAAAGCCATACTAGTATAAGTTTCCCTTATAGTTTTTTTAGTTTTGCTCATGCCTTTTTCAAATTCAAAAAACACACTGTTTATCATCTAGGGAGAGAGAGTTTTTATCCTAGTGCTGCGGTAATGCTAACTTTTTTCTCATCATTAAAGATCCAAGTCTCATTCAAGGGTCCCACGTTCGAAACCCTCAATCACCAATGGCAATTTGCTATGTGATAATGCCGTAACCTTCAGGGTGTACAATAAGCTAAACTAGAGATCACCAGTGGTCGAAAATTCGACCAATTTTCAAAGTGACAAATAGGGATAGCTAATTTTATAAACAATCCCCGCATAAACAAATGCGTTTCTAAATACATTTCATATAGTACATATTTTCCATGTGAACACATAATATAACCAAACTGGGGGCCCAAAAACAAAAGAGAAAGACTCAGTCCTTGACTAATTATTTTACTTAATTTCTGGCTTATGGCATGGTGTTTAGTAATTAGTATTTTTTTAAGATGATGACTATTTTATTAAGATTTCATGTTTATTTTTTAAGAATCAGAGGAATTATTGAATCAGAGGAAATTAAAACTTCAGTCATCAAATCAGTTTATCCTGTACACCCCTTACCACAGTTCTCTCCCTCCCTCCATTAATTCCTCACTCTCTACTTCCGACCTTATCTCCACTTTTCCCTCCTTTTCTCCTTCATTCTCTTCTTACCATCTCTGCTCCCTTCTTTCCTACCATTTGGAACTTTTTCCCTCCTCCCCTCTCTTCCTATTATTATCACTGAAATTTAATATATATTTTACCCATTATCCACCAATAAAAACAAAATTTGAATATAGGCTAATGTGTCCATTTATACTCCGGTTGCCAAGTCCGGTGACATGATTTTTGGGCCCCTGTGCAATTGAGAGGCCTGCCTTGTTTTTACTCATCTCGATTCTAGGCCCCATTTTTACTAATCTCGCGTCGATCCGGGCCCCCTGTGAGTCCAGGCCCCTGTGCATTTGCCCCCCCCCCCCCGTCGCCGGCCCTGCCGTTTGCGTGTCAGTTAGTACATTGGATGGTAGAAACTTAACTTAATGTACTTTTTTCTTCCCTTTTTATCAGCAAATTTCTATCTCTTAATCTTATTTAAGCAAGTAAACTTTATTTTTCCATATAAATGTAAAATGGAACACATTTGAGTATGTAATCCCTAATCTTCTCTAAGTCCTGATTTCAATCAAATTCTATATTTTCACTCCATACCCCAATTAACTGAGGCTTAATGTTTCTACATCAAATCTTTACTCTACGAAAAATAGCATGTGATAACAGCTACATATGATTCTAACTTTGTTTACTTTGGTTGGTATAATATCCCCAAAACAACAACTCATAAGGCTAATGTTAATTTTTTTGAAATTTTAAATTGAATTTTTTACATTTCTAAAAGACTAATATAAATTTCAATGGGATTCTGCACATCTACAGGAAAATACAATTCTATCGGTCTGCTTAGATTTTTGCTACGTTGCACACAGGCTGAGAAAAAAGGAGTACAAAAACCTTAAGGAAAAAATGCTTGTCTATTAATATAAAGATAAGTTGCAGTCCATGTCCATGGAAACTTCTAAGCCTGGCCCGTCGGCGTATGGAAAAAAGTCTCATTCAACAGAAATTCCACATATCTGTTAAATAAATACTGACTGTAACTTATTTATGGGGATTGGTTGCATTTTAAATATATGGCACTTTAATGTTGCTGTGGTGTGTGTATGTCCAAACCTTAAAGTACGAGTGTTTCAAATATTTATTGCAATGAGTTTATGTTATTTCAATAACATATCCTCAGTAACCGTTTATACAACTATCCATGTACTTAAAACTGTTAAGTTATCAATATTTAACTATCAGTTTTTAAGATAAGCGAACCAATTTTAATAATGACTTTCAATTTATTCCAATTACTGAATGTTCAAAGGTATTTTACTTGTATTTTGTATTTAATAACTTAAGGGTATATACTTTCAGAAAGTAATCATCCATAGTCAATTGAACACATTTCGATGAACGGAATTCTTGCAGCCACCGATGTAGGCTCCGTGGTGTTGAGTATAGTTGGTAGTCTCACTGAAGAGCTGGTGTATTGAAAGACGAAAAAGATCATTTGATTTGTTCCCTCTTGACGTCGTTTCCTGCTACAAAACGATCAATTTAAAATTCTCAAAATGTCTCGGAATTTCGTAGCCCACCTAAAAAATATGTAAGGGGAATCAGGCGGTTTTTATTTCCAAACAAAATCCTTCCGGATTTTTCTAGGCTATGAATATCTTGTATTTACATAAAGAAAAAAACTTTTTTTATTTTTGGAAAATCAATAAAAGTTATAAAGTAAATTATAATACTGTATCTTTAAAACTGTCTCAACAAAATTCTGCACGTACATGATTACACTTGTTCTCTCTGATACCGGAAAAGCATCCATTCCACTCGCCGGAACCGGAAGTCGTCCTATAGGGCGATTCAGATGACGTTACAAACAAGCCAGAAGAGTGATCTCAGTTATTTTTTTCCAAGCAGTTTTCATTTCAATATTCAACGGTTGAATTTAAGAACATTATATAGTAAGTTCGAATTCAGACCATTACTAGGTTTACAAATAGTGTGGCTGCGTGGGTTGCCCCATGCTCAACCCATGCCCAGCACCCATGCCAGCTTTAAAGCGAAGAAGATGGAATAAAGAAAGAAGTAATGTTTAAACCAGCTGATGTTTCCTGGCCGCTTGCAATTAGTGAAATATTTAACGAATTGCCTTGTTCAGGGCGGATTATTTGGTACGAGTTTCATATCTGATCTTCTAGGTTATGTTTACCGTCGATTGTTTACCTTTAATGCTTAGGTTTGATAACTGAACTTCTCAATAGGATTTAACATAGGCGAAGATCAGTTTTGTTTTCAGTACTCAGTTCAGGTATTGGTTATCCGATATCAACTATCAACCTCTCGTGTATAACTCAACCGATGTACTGATTCAACAACCGTCAGTAATGAAGAAACGTTGATAACAAACAATAACCGAAACCATTATCAATTATATTATTCGATTATTCTCTCATGAACAATAAAACGTACCAAACATAAATGTATTGCAGCCAAAATTAATTTAAATTTAAATTAATAACTAAACTAAAACGTTACTATGATTAACTAACTAAACACAACTTAGCCTACCTTATTTCCCATCATTCGCCATCTTATACCAAAATACTATCGATAAATATATTTTCATCGAGTAACAAAAAAATCTATATGAAATACAATGGAATCACATGTCAAGTTCTGTCCATCAACAGCACATCGAACTCTGACTATCGATAGGCCGTTTGATATTGTTTTTTTGTTTGTGCGGGATATTATCGTTTCTTGATGATTGATTGGCTAAAAAACAATGATGTGCGCCTCGTGACCAAGCAGAAGACGCAATTGAGCAGTTGTCGCGCAACGAATTAACCCCTGATACCATAAAACCATAAAATACCCCTTCTTTTCGTTTAATTTTTTTGTTTTGTATAAACTTTATTAAAAACTGCTCAAAACTAATTACCAATTCATTTATTTAGGGCGTTTTCCTCTATTGTTTACGCAGGCTGACTAAAAACCCGGACAAAATTCAAACCCGGACGTTTCCCCGGACGTAAGCCTGAAACCCGGACTGTCCGGGGAAATCCCTGACGTCTGGTAAGTCTACCTACATCCCTCTAAAGTAACCTATTAAAAATGCATTGAACGACGGTTTGCTGCAATTAGCTGATCGTTTTAATCGTATACTTCCGTTATTTCCGCTCCCTAGCGCATAGTTAATTTAATGTGCACTGCACGGTAAATTTGCCGTGCAGTTATCGGCAAAGAGTAACTTTCCAGCCAAGAGTAAGGCACAGAAAACAGATTATTTTGTGTAGTATGATGTAAAAAATACTATGGCGCAAAATTTCTAAACATAAGAAGCCAAAAGATATAACCAATAGTGTTTACCAAGTAATTGCAAAAGTTCAATTAAAATTATATTTTATCAAACATAATTCTCTGTTATAAATGTCAGTGGTAAATTGAGCATTGGCGTTACATCCGAGCTGAAACCGGATCTGTTTACAACCCCAAACAGGAAGTGGGGCAAGAGACACGTATCAGTGCAGGAAGTTCATTTGCAATTCTCAAACCAAATGACGTCAAATACATACGTACCTTGGTTCCTGAATAAATAACTTACTATGTATTTATTTTAATTTCAAACAAAATGTAGGCCTACTACTTATGTAACTTCTACTGAATAAACCCGAGCACAAATCGTTCACCTTACGAACTACTTAAGGAAGCCAATTAACCCAAAACAAATTATTTTAAATTATTTTTTTTATTTTTAGTTGCTAGGTTACCATAAGCACATTAAAAATAATTTTAGCCTACAATAATCACATTTTGTTCGTATTATTATAGGCCTACAGTTTTAGTACAACTAAAATAAGTTATAGTACAACTTAAAACAACAAGTTTTTAGCACACGTTTTTTAGCCCTATTGGCCATTAGCCCCGAAAAATGTATTATTTCATTTTTTGTTGCTAGGTTATCGTGGAACACGCTAAAACAAATGCTGGCATAAAAATAAATCATACAAAATATTGTTTTCGCTAAATCTACTATATATTTGTCAAATACCACTCACATATAATCGCATAGCTCAAACTACTTGACCTAGAACCTCGAAACTTTGCATGGACGTTCCTGTCAGGGCGTAGGCATCCACTAAGAACAGACATTAAAAAATTCTCTAATAGTTACGCTCTATGGGTCATCAAAGTTTCAATGTTAAACTATAGAGAAGCTTATTAAGTTGTCATGGCAACTTAAACATTAAATTGTGAATGCAAGGAAGTTTTCTGTTTTTCCATGGGTGAAACCGGGTTGATCAGCTAGTACAGTATATTTTTTAACTTTTTTTAGTTTTAGGCGATTTTCCGAAAGTTTATTTTTATGTTTTATCACAGTGTTTCCAGGATATCTTTTTTATGTTTCAACATACACTGTTCAGATTTGACTCTCTTATGCTCAGATATATTATGTACAAACCGTAGCATGCAAAAATTCAGATTAACTTTTTTTCTTCAAAAATTATTTCTTCATCACATGTTAAAGCCCCCAGAGTCCAAAAATGACGATAGTAAGTGGATTCAAAAACTTTACTATAAATTCAATGGGTTATATTTGCAAACATCACCTGGTAGAATGATGTTACAGTTGCAAAAAAGTAATACTATCCTGTTTACGTTGTTCTTCAGTAACTGGAAGATAAAATAATTTTGAACAAACTTTATTTATCATTGAAGTCATTTGTTTACTTAACAATAACATTAATTTTTTTGTAAAATCAAGTCTTGTTAAGGACTTTGTTGTATGTAGAATGTGAGAACAAGATTTGTCTTTATGATCTGTTAATTAACTTATTTATATACTTCAAGGGGTTGCTGACTAAATTAAATAAGGGATCGTTTCACTTCATAGTAAACAAGTTCCACTTTATTTCATCATACACGCTTACGTCAAAAGCAGACGTACACGTGCTTAAACCTGTTGGGAATTTAATGTCTGCTCAAAGTCTACTATAAGAAAAGGAGCCCGCCAAATGTTCTTTTAACTCTTATTTTCACAATAAAATAAAATTAAAAAGTTGATTATGTATGATAGTTAATAAATAATAAAAATAGGTTTAAAATGTTTGGGTAGGATTCTAACCAATTTCCTTAAAATTGTCAAAAAAGAATGATCAACGCTAAATGTAAGTTTTAGTGTAACACCGTTCACTATCCAGTTGTTGGTCGACTGCCTTCAGAAAAACGACATTATAATTGATATTTTTTCTAAAGATCTCTAAAAGGATATAGTAGTTTCAAGTTTAAATTATAGTGTTTACTGAAATAATTCCGTTTCTAAAATATATTCAAATTTATTTAAAATTTTGCTTAATTCATAATATTAGTGCGGTCAGGGTAAAATAAAGCAAAGTTACTTGTTTCACCAAACTTAGGGAACTAGACTTAACGATCCAGAACATTTTACATGTAAAGTAAACTTCGCATGAAAGGGCGCGTTAATAAATAGAGTGTGTATTGAAAATGCAGTCTATGACAAAACGGACGATAACTGACTATTCCTACTCATTTATACCGCTTGTCCCAAAAAAGTATTCAACCTGATTCAATTAGTTTAGAATTTGTAGACCGGCCCGAGTCTTCTGGGGAGCACCTCACAAAAAGTAGTATTTAGTGAACATATTTAGTTTTTTACAACTTTTTAATGCTATTGATTAAGCAAACCGTATATTTAGCATCATTTTATCAACGTTTATTTAAAAATTTTGAAAGTTATTTTATGAGTCAACACCAATAAATCGGCTAATTTTTTACATGTCGATTGTACTTATATTGTAGCCTTTAATACGAGGATAAAGAACTTAAATTGCATCTCAAATCTAGTTTAACCGGTTTTTCTACTTTTATTTGATTTTTCTTCTTTTTCATGAGAGCTATCGACATAATGTTCTTAAATATACCTCAAACCTATTTTAGAGAAAATTGAAACAGATTCAACACACCCGTAATATAAAAGATCGACTGTAGCGACTGTGATAGTTTTTGCATCAACCAGTCTGTTAATTAATTGATGAGAGATTAGAGAATCGCATATCAGCTTGGAAAAATAACAGACTGGAAAGTTCGAATGTCGCAAAATACCTATTATATAATGATCATTCAATAGTAAAAATAGAGGAATCTCTCAATATCCTCAAGAATTGCAAGATTGGAAATATTATGAATGCATGGGAAGAATTATTTATTTTTTAAGTAAGAGGCGTGTAAATGAACAAACAGGTCAACTTTGACTCGAGCGGAACTTAAGAAACCTTTCCAGTAAAACGTCTGGCGACCGATAGGATATAAGGAAGCCCGCCATCTTGGTCCTGCCAATCTCTCATTGGACCTAAAATATGCGATCGATTCGATTGGTGGACCAATGCGATTGGTGCGATTTCGAATTGGACCAATGCGATCGATTTCGATTGGTGTGACCAATCGAAATCGATCGCAATTTTCCATTTTTAACGCATATTCACCGTAATTTGTGAATGCAATGTAAGTGTAGATATATTATAAGTTTTGTGACACGTCTTTTCTTCATATCCAGAAAATGTTGGATCAGGACGTATTTCCTTCTTTATCATATACAATTTCGACCATGCAATCATAATTTAATCTCAATTAATCGTAATAAAGCATTAATAGCTCGAAAGCGGGGTGACCTTTTTCTTAGTCTCACTTCTTTCAACACTTCTTTCCTACTTCCTCCTCAGTCTATTTCGTCAGATAACGAAAAAATTTAATTTTAATCGAAAGTTAATGTAATTTTCACTTTTTATAGATATATACGTAAATAATGTTTTATTTGTCATTGTGTGTTTCTATAATGTTACTCAACAACCTTCGGATCCAGTGAATGCCTTATTCCCGACTTCCTGATTGGAATTGCTAATAAGTATTGGCTCGTTTATGAAATTTCGATTGAAAAGTTAATATCTCTTAAGGGATATTATTTGAAGGGAACTATAGCTTTTGATGTTAGAAAACAAAACCATATATTTAATTTTTATTTTTTTCATAAACATAGTATGTTATTCATTTTTAATAAAATAATATTAAGTCTATCCTTGCACACCTGATTTTTTGTCTCCTGTGTAATAAAAATAATTGATTTCATTTTAAAGGCATTCAACTATTAATGTAGTCCAATGAAAAAGAAAAAGCGTGCAGTTATCGCGTGCATATTTTAGCTTATTAACTAATTTGATTCTCTATCTCTATAATAAAATATGCTTTATTAGTCATCATTCATGTACCACGTTTGAAGTTGGAATGAAATTTAAATGGTTTTAAACTTAAATTATTTCATTAAAACAGGGGACTGACAGAAGGAGGATTAAGGTTGACTATAATATGTTAATACCCCCGTCGCAGCAAACCTGCGTACTCAGCGAATTTCCAAGTACAATATATCCAGTAATTAATCCATTATTACGAAAACAAATAATAATAAACAAGTGATATATTTATATATTATAGCTTTGAGAGTAAATAGGAAATTGGGTAAGCCAACATTCTGCTGCCCTGATACTAAAAACACGGGAGAAAAAAATGCGAAGTGGAAATATCTCGGAGACCAATGGACTTAGAGAAATTATTTAAGATACCAAATTGTTTGTTTTTTCGAGCTAAATCCAATGGTGCAAACAATAATTGGATAAATATAATTTTTCAATTTGAAAAACTCAAAAAACCCATTTTTGGGGGGTAAAATGGGGCCTTTACCCCACTTTGGGTATGTCGATCTGGCTGGTTTACGAACTTGTCCAAGAGAATCTAGTTTTACATGTCTGTGCCAAATTTTATTACGATCGGAGGATATTTACAAGAGTTATCGTGCTAACAAAACTCAAAAAATGAAAATTCTATTTCCCATATAAGCCCATGTTAAATTTTGAAAAAAATCGTAATTTTTGCAGGTAAAAATGCGTTTTCACAATAAACTCACTTCATATCCAGAAATTACACATAAAAAGCTGTCAATTAATATAAATATTAATATGATTGCTGAGGTTACCCTGAACGGATATTTTTTGTCCATTCTGTTCTGTTAAAACGACGGTAATAGCTTTATTTCTAAGGAAATTCGCTAAAATGAGTTTTTTACTTGACTGCTTAATATCCTGAAGAGGCTGCGAACTGTCAAAGCTGGGCACTCTCTTTAGATAATTATTAATAATTTAACTAATTATAAAAATTATATGGGGGACAGTTACCTCTGTTTCAAAACGAGATTTTATTTTATTGAATAAACATGTAATATGTTCATGAATAAACATGTACATTTCAATCAGCGTACAGAGCCATTTTATGAGGCAATAACCCCTGTACAACACGGACCTAGGTAACTTGAGGGTTTATTACAGGACGTTTATAGAAGGCTGTTAACAAGTAAATGGCTACAGTTCCACTGAGAAATAATCTTTTTGTTAAACATTTCTTTCTTCAAATTCCAATTTCTAACAACAAGATATATTTGCTGTTTCTGCTGATAATGTTGTGCTGAATAACAAAATATAGGAAAATGATGTTAATTTATGGAGATGACTTGCCACAGTAACTAGGTAGGGACCTCACATAGTCCAACTTTAACATTAAGGGAAGATAAAATTCATATTACTTGCATTCCTCAGACTGCCTTTCATATTTTCCTAGTGCAATTAGATACAACTATCAAACCCCCTACTCATTGACTTGTAAAAGCTATTTTGGATGACAAGTTGTATATCAACTTTTTTATTAACATTGTAAATTCTGGTTTAAATTGGCCATTTTTTAGCTTTTGAAAATAAAAGGGAATAAAAATAATTCATCCGTAAAGGCAATGAGCCATGGCGGTACGTCAAGACCCAGACCTGGGACGAATACCTAAAGGTGTTATTAAAAATCAGAAACCAATACAATTACTTTTGAGAGGGAATAATTCTTTTTTCATATGATTATTCTATTTATTTGTAATGGGCTCTTTGAAGGAGTGTAGGACAGAAATCGAGTTTTCCCGTTCTTTTGACCAGTTTCAATCGAATAGTCGTGGCCAAAAAAATCCTTGGAGTAAATATAATTTGCCCTTAGAGACGTCTTGTTTTAAAGCATTGGGTTCAGTTCATTGGTTGAATTTTTCCTGATCAGCTCATACTGTATTGTTTTGATAATATAACATGTTAATTACAGTTTTATAAAGAATGCAAACTATTAACAATAATAAATATGAATATGTACATTATTGTAATGAAAATCAAGGTTATCATGGCAAAGGTTGTAATGATTACCTTACTCATTCCTCTTACAAGTTGAAACCTCAGGAATGGTGAAATGTCCACCATATACGGTAATGTATTACGGTATTTATAAATAATATTGAAAACTTTATAATTTTCCACTCCCATGTTAAATATGCTATTACGGTATTTATAAATAATATTGAAAACTTTAATTTTCCACTCCCATGTTAAATATGCTATTACGGTATTTATAAATAATATTGAAAGCTTTAATTTTCCACTCCCATGTTAAACATGCTTTCAATTAATATTTTAGAAATTCCTAAACTTCTATATTTGCTGCGGGGAAGTTATTAATTGTTTTTATCTGCTCTAGTTTCAAACTTAAGTCTTATTTTTATATACATTCCAAGGAGCTGAATTTCGACAGGCCCAAAGACTATTGCACATTTAAAGTGTATTTTAAGATTTTTTCTCTGACGAAGCAATTTTTCATAATATTAAAATTTATTTTGAAATAATCCTATTTTTAAGGCAGTTTTTTGGGGGGATTTTGAAGAATAATTTCCACTGTTAACTAACATGATGAATCAAGGATTGATTCTAAATCGACTGATAGCGTTTCAATGCAATTTAAATATGAAAACTAACAAACTGTAACTTATAAATTCCCTTACTCTTAATAGAAAGTTCGGATAAATGATAAAAGTCGTCTGCAGGCAAAAACTAACACTCTGTAAGACCAGAGCTAATCAAACAGCTGTTTGCTTTACTGTCAACTCAGATGTCTGAAGATTGATTATCCTTGTTTGTTATCCTAGTAGGAATTGAAAACATTTTCAAAAACTTACTTTTATTTATTTTTAAGAAGGGCTAATAATTGAAAGTTAAAAACCCAGCATTGATTGTAAGGGTAAGGTAATAATTTATTAGCAAATATATATTGATTCCGTTTTTTTTATTATCATTGCCTTTGATGTAATTGATATCGCCTTTTTTTCTAATCAAGACAAACACCAAAAGAATTTTTCTAATAGTACCATTTTTTATAATTAAATAATAGCATGTAATAATTTTATTTCAAACATAGTTATTGTTCAACAAAACCAGTATGCTTTTGAGCTTTGCAAAAATTTAAATTTATTTAATGAAAATTTTACCGAATTTCAGACTTAATTCATTAAACATTATACATATTATTTTTAACTCACATCGTGTAAAGCTACAAACATTATTCACATTACTAAAACATCAGCCACATTAGTCAAGTATCAGTGAATTAGTCAGTTTGTTGTTACAGAAAGTAAAATATAATATATTGTACTAATTCCCTAAGGCATTTCTTGTGTGCAGCAAACTCCTTTTTTCATAAATTATTTTCTGTTTAAGTCATAAAATAGTTTTTTACCAACCTGAGTTCAATGTACTTTGCCCCACAGGACTTTAAGGTTCCATGAATTAATTATAAATGGAAATATGTAACATATTGTTGATCTAAATAATAAGTATCTATGAACACAACCTAGAGACCCTACCCCCCTAGACCTACAAACCCCTAGACCTAGAGACCCCTAGAGACCTGTTGTATATATCAGGTACAATATATTGGTTTATATTGTACCTGATGAGAAAGCCAATATAGATTACTGGACTACATCGTGGCTCAAAACGGACTTTAAAGTTTACATATCAACACTGTGGTCCCTCAGAAACATTCAGGTGATGGTACTTCGATTTGTTGAAGTAAATTTTAGAAAACGTGTTCTAACCTGGTTTGGCGAGCAGTAATAAATTACAAAAAAAGTCCACTTGAAAGCAGTAAAACTTAAACATGAACGTTATGAGCTCCCAACAACGATTTCCGTTGCAGTTTATCAACGAAAAAGTAAACATAAACAAAGCTTCGACGTCTTTCCAGTCTCATGTGTTATCACATATTGTGGCTTGGAGACTATACATGGGGTATAACGTGGTGAAATACGGCATTCATACCAGCCAAGATATTAAATAAAAATATACAAAAAAGTTGGAAATGCAGCAAGCGCTTCCTTCGTCCCTTGCAGCAAGCGATATTGACAGGCAATGACGAATGCACGACCTGTGTTTGATGAATCGCTAGGGTGGTTTCCTGGCGTAGTGAGGTATTTATTTGTTTCCCGTGTATAATCTTTTCAAGCTATGGATGTAAACTGAATATATTATAATTGCTAAACATAGGAAACTGGAAAGGGAAATTTAAATTTCTTTGAGGATTGTTAAGATTCTCCGATGATTAAAAAAATGCATTGAAAAGAAACCATTTTTAAACCGTGCTTTACTCACCTCAGAGCGAAAAAACCATGGATTACAAAATGGTATACAGTAAATGCATTTCGTTAATTAGCTTCTCTAAATCAATGAAGTCACAACGTATGCAGATGTATTCACCAATTCAGGCAATAGTGAAAGTAAATAACCGCGCTGCAGCAGACCTGCATGCTGAGCTATTTTCAAATGCAAATAAATAATTTAGACGGAACATAAAAGCAAACAGAATAAACTCATGTCCCAAAATATCTATATGGAGTGTCCTAATTACTTAACATATTTTCAGTAATGTATTTTGTTCTACTCCTACTTACCCCAGTTCGTTTAAAAATCAAAGTTTATATAAGGGCAAAGACTTATATTTGTAATTTTTTTTTAAGATTTAATCGATAACTTTTAAAAGTTATTCAAAGGTAAGGGGTCGCTAGCAAATGTTTATAACCATATAGTTTTTATCTCTTAATAAAGAATTACCTAAATTATTTTTGTAGATTATTTGTTTAATTTTATAACTCTTTGAAAGCTACAATGGTGGTTTTAAAACTTGAAACCGATCATAATCAATTATAGAATTTTCTTCTAGAATAGGTAAAGTTATCATTATCGTGAAAATATATTAGTTCACAAAATCATCAACTCATTATGTAGACTAAAGGCTTATTAAGATTTTCAAAAGGCGAAGAGAAATAAAAACCCTAATAAATTCGATTCGTAAACTGTTAAAAAAAAATTGTTTTAACTTTAACAAAGATTTTCAGCAACTGCCCAAAATGCCCCGATTGTTACAACATGTGTCCAATGTGGGTTGGGTACATGCTCTAATTTTGATTGAAATAATCTAATTACACTATGTGCCCAGGCACGCTGGCCACTTCATAAAGTGTTCAATAATAGTAAATGATTTCAATTTTTTTTTCTCAATAAAAACAAATTTACAACTGAAACCTGTCTAATATTGACCAAAATCGTTAATATTTTTTAATCAACATAATTTGCGCAAGGAAGTCTTTTCTCTCTTTCGTAATGGTTTTAATGCAACTTCAAAGATTTTATTTTACAGCGCTAGGAAATTGTCGTGATCATCTCTTCCCTCATAAAGGAACTAATTAAACTTCTCTTTAAAGTTGGATCCTAAAGCCTAAAGCTTCTGCTACTTCAATTTGTTTAAGTTATGTCAAAGGAAATAAATTCAATGCACCGTATAATGTGAGTAGAAAAGCAATCCTGACACCGTAAATAATTCATTAAACTAACACTTTTCCTTATTAACAATTAATTTTGTTGTTAAAATATCAACCTAAAATTAATTAGAAAAAACTCTATGTATAACCATATAGAGATATATGGATATATATGTATAACTCTTATATTAATTATTAGGATTTAGATTTATTTAAATCCCAAATTACCCGTAACTTTTTTAGAAAACCTTAATTCCGATACCTAGCAACCTCATCTTTAATGAAAGGTCTGGGTGAGTAAATTCCAGAAAAAAATTATGTTTTTTTATTAAATGTCCCATAAGAAAACGAATATAAAGAAAAAGGCTGAATAGCCTATGCATTGGTCCTTATTGATAATTATTTGTTTACATAACACCCGCCGAGCAGCGCGTTTTGTTGTAATTCCATTTATCATAACATAAAAAATATATAATGATTTGTTTGCTTAATTTTTTGGTAATTTATATTATTAGAAGGGCGTGCTTTAAATATAAATGAAGCACAAAGTACGCCGTGCAAAAATAATTTATTTAACGTTATATTCTCTTGTGATGAGTAAAGTGTTTTTCATCCACAAGTTTTGGTCATGTAAGTTTGGTAAGAGAAGAAACTTTGCTTTTATCTTCACTTCAACGTGCTTTAATACCGAAGATAAAGTTTATATAGTTAGATAATTATTTAAAAATGATAAAAATGTTAATTGTTTTGTGATTTCCAGAAAACATTAGGGAATCCCTCTGAAGATTATCATTGACTTTTCAATCAGTGTGGTTAAAGACCGTAAACATTTCAAAATTTCAATTACTATTGTCATCGAAATCATTATACATTTGCTTACTTTGTCTACATTATTTTACTTATTCTTCTTTTCACTGTGCAAAAAAGGTTTATGCTGGATCGATGACGGTTAACTTTTACTGTCCAGTCACCTATAATTACAAGGATTTTGTCTCTCTAAACATCGTATAATATATATTTAGTATCAAAACTTTAAAATTAATCCAACACAAGTTTTGACGTATGTCTAGCTTTGAAAATTGGAAATTACCAAAAGATATGTAAGAAAAAATAGTAAAGAATATAACTAGGAAATAGGTAAGAAGGTAAAAAAATTAGATATATTACAAAGTGTACATAAACTACAATACATAAACTATATACCGTTCTATTGTTGAGTATTATGTTATAAACTTTATGCTGTATCTATTCTCTTCATTTATTAGATATTGGCAATGGTATTGGTATTTTGAACTGTGATAAAATAAAAAAAAATCATGATTGCCCTTCAATGTTTTTACCTTTTATTTTTGAATGAAAAGTTAGAAGCTTAAAGGTTGGAGCCCTAAATTATTTTAAGAACGGCAATAGGACAGACACCTTCCCAGGCAAATACACAACTTCCCACAGTTTCGCGCGGTGATCGGATAGAAGGTTTAGTTGTGCAAACAAACACTCGTATTTCAGCTAAATTGCTGCAACATCAGGTGTTTAAACTGTATAAAATAAATTTTATTCAATCAGACAAAGTAAGACGTTCGTGTCTGACTTCGATACTTCTAAAACCTTTAATAAAATCTCCTCTACTATAACAAAAGCAAGGAGGTGAAATCATTTCTTTAACTTCTCAATCGCTTTCATCAGGTAATAACCACGTATTGAACCGTATTACCCAATTCAGTTAAACCCTCAGGTACTTGATACGAATTTCTTTCCCTCTTATACAGGGTGTCCTTTAAAAATGTTTCAGGATTGGATTCCTTAAATCTAAACTAAAAAAAGTTGATTTGAAAGGTATGTCCTAAAATGCATATTTAACCAAATAACCGCCGTTTTGTATTTTTTCACAAAACATTTTTTATCTCTGAAGTTGTTTAAATCAAAAATGGCGGCCATTTAAAATCTTTAAATTGAAATACCAAAAAAATGTAAGTTTTACAAAAAAATATTAAGTATAGAAAGTTTTAGTTGTTAAACTGCTTTAATAACTATGATAGTTAAACTCTTGACTCTACTAACACAGCAATTGTTTTCTATACAGTGGCATTAAATCGAATTTGATAGATCGCGTCAATAATTTGAGGTTCTGTAAAATCCTAACACCTTTCGTAAAAAAAGAAAAAGCCTGATTCAATTCAGGGAGAGGCGGAATAATTGTTATGAATGAATGAATGAATGAAATCATGATTTATTCCTCCTATATTACATAATACAATAATATGAATAAAATACATATGCTATTTATAATAATACAAAATATTATAACAAAATGTGGAAAAAGCCCACATGGGCATCAAAGCCTGTGCGGGGTCTATATATTTACTCAATAAAATTTCCAGGTTTTCGGGAGGTGATTCCTTACGTATAAACTAAGAAATAAGTTTATGTTAAGGTATGTCTTAGAATGCAAATTTACCCAGATATTTGCCATTTTGTACTTTTCTCAAAAATATTTTGTATCTCCGAAAAGAGATTTTTTTTTTGAAACTCGGTGTTTGTCTCTAACTTGTCAAGGTCATTTTAGGGAAGTGTAATCAACATGATCAAATGGTAAATTTCAAAATGGTGGTCCTTTAAACTCTTTGAATTAAAATACTAATAAAACGGTACGTTTTACAACAAATTATAAAGTATAGCAATGTCTAGTAAATTTAATTTCCAATCTAATGACTAAAATTATGAAAATGGGCCAATAAACAACTGAGTAATGGTGGAATTAAGCTAACGAGGCAGCATAATTTGGAGGAAAATAGTTCATTGTTGTGCTGAGCCACGCGCTGAAACAGGCCAGTTTTTAGTTTAACTATTACAGTTATTAAAGCAGTTGAAAAAATTAAATTTTGGAATATATTTAAAATATTTTAATTTGAAGCTTGGCTTTACCTAATAGTGAAGTTTCTTTGCTGGTTACAAGCAAAAAGGATAGCCTGGTAAAGTCTAGATTGATGAGGACTTCAAGATTTACAAAATATAAATTTTTCTTTCTCAGAGCATCCGAAATAGTTTGGAAGAGTAATAGTTCGCGCACGACCACTTTAAAGAACGTGTGCGAGACAGATGGATAATGAATGTTTAGAGAGAAATAGACGATAACGCGTACTTCATTGCCTGCAGCAAAATTTTTTTGTACCTATTTGGTTTCCTACTGGGCGATCATTTTGTTTTTTTTTCTTGTTCATGAAGTGTTTTAGTATCCACTAGATAGTGACTCTTAAACCTGAACCGAGTTGTCAGCTGTCGTCAATCAAAGAAAATAAATAATACTAGGTGAACCCGTGCGAATTCGCACGATTTAATTAAATTATAAATGATCGGCTGCCTTCTAAGCGCACATATGTCGTCAATCTACTGTAAAAATAGGTTTTGGAATGATGTAGCGTGCTGAAAGTGTCTCTAATAGCCACTCATTAGGATGCGTATTGCAGCATTGTAAGCTATGTTCGTTGTGCACTTCCTTCAAATGGAAAATATGGAAAAAGCAATAGGTCAGCCATTGGGTCGAGGCAAAATTGAAGAATATACTCTTTTAAGTGGCTTATCTTTCGGGTAAATAAATACGTCATGCTCACACTTGGTGGTTCGCTATCGTTTGCTCTAAAAATAATAGCAATATCATTAGAAGTTATGTCGTTGTATCGGCGCTAATACTCTTTTCGATCTCAGACAATGTGCATTCCGAGTTGTGTATGCTACTCGTGAGGAGTATTTTTCAGAACGTAACTCTTCACGTTGAAAATTTGCGCTTAGGGATTAACTTTAACCAACTGTTTAGTCAAGCTGTGCATGAGTTCATTGCTGCAAGAGCCGTTGGCTTTGTTTAGCATTATTTCTTGATCACCAGTTTTGACGTCCGTCATAGATATAGAGCATATAACGAATGTTCTCCTCACGGTTGTAAGGTGCTATAATTGAGTGATAAATTGTTGCGTACACTTCATTCATGAAAAACCCCCCGCCATTGTTTTCTTCAATTTAACAGCTCTTTTGCTTACCGTTGCGAGCACAGCGTTCTTGGAATTAATGTTTTCTTTGTAGTTTCTGCTCAGTCTATCGGTACCAGTAATAATAAGACTTTGAATGTAATCGCTTTGTTGAGAAATAGGTAGATTAACTTTTGCCTTATGGCAGCTTGCACGAAAATCCTTTGTGTCTTCCTCTTTTTTCTCCTTGAAAATGTAGCGTGCCACATTTCTGACATGGTAATGCCATCCCGCCAAGTGAATTCTGCTGAATCCTTGAATTTGTTAGTGCGATTTTGTCAGGGTAATTTTCCATTAATTGTTACAGCTCCGCGTATGAAGCTTCTGTTTGCACACCTTCCCGTACGTTGTCCCGCCGTGTGCGAACATCTTTCCGTACATTGCCCCGCCGTGTCCGACCGCTATAAAACGTCTTCGTCGACTCGTTCTTAGCATGTTTAAAAGAATATAAAGTGTCCGATAACAACAAATTTTCGTCGTCTTATTCCTTTTCAAATAAAAAACAGCTGGGCTGAGTTTTAAACTACTTTGATATCTAAATTTTTTTCTTGGTCTGTGATCTATATAGGCCATTTTAAATCCCACAAGCTGATCAGATGTTTATTTGTTTACATTTTCGCTTCTGTCAAAACCCAAATCATTTTCTAATAGGTTTTTCGCACTTTTTTTAGTTATATTTCCTAAATTAAAAATCCAAAGGTGCGTACGGGAATCTGCACATAGAGACGCGTGTTTTGATGTATAATATGCTGGGGTAGGTCTTAAAATAAAAAAGCCTTATCGTATTAAAGTTTCTATGTAGCGTATTAGTAATATAGAAGATTTGTTTACTTCTGGGAAATTTGTTTTTTTAATTAAAAATTAAGGAAGCGTAACTATCATGAGTTTAAACTGTTAATTTATAAGAAATAAATACAATTCAGCGCTCTGGACAGCCTTACTGGCGGGTGCCGAAAATTGTAATCTCCCAAAATGTCTGCTAAATCAACACGTTTTGGTAGAACTGTCAAAACTTTGTTTACGTTTCACCTCGACCTCATTTACACTACAAAAGAATGCCCTGTAATATTTCACTGAGAGATTTCATACGCAATTAAAATTTCTGGAAAATATTTGCGCAATGCATCAGCTGGTCTTTTTCTTTTGGCAACCTTGCATCTTAAATGATTTGTTTCTATTTAAGAATGTGTTTCCACACTTTTGTCGTTGTACTTCATGAATTGTGTTGAGCTTGCAAGCATTTAACATTAGTTGCACTTGCGGTTGCAGCAACATATCTTCTTGTGTAAAGTACCTTTACATAAACAAATGGCCATGTGATTTATTACCAAAACATTGCAGATATTAAACACTAATTACGTCAACAGCGCACTCACTCACCCGCCAGTAAGGCTGTCCAGAGCTATAATACCATGTATATTTCCAATTTTATTGCTGAAATGACAAGATAAAACTTGCGTAAACAAAGCCTCATACTACTATAAACTGAAATATATTTTGACAACTAAGAATTTTACTTTTGTTTTGAATATTCGTTTACTTTTTTACTGATATGTAGCAGTAATAAAGAGGCGGGGCTTGAGTAGGAGAATATATAAAATAAAGGGGGGGGGGGTGTCCACGATGCGTCAAAGTTTTCGCGCTGTTCGGAATTCTTGTGCGCGAACAATAGTTGCAACTCCCGTCCATTTTATCACATCCCTCTTCCTTCTTCCATTTCATTCCCGTTAAATCCTTAAATCCACAGTAGAAACACTAAAGAATCTTTTTAGGCGTGCAATTATACATATCACAAAACACTCCTGACTATAAAAACGTTTCTGTTCCACTCTAACAAGACCCGTTACAAGTTAAGATGGTTGTAATTATGATAATTGTTTTATAAATTGATATACATTTATATATTTTTTAAATAATCATTGGTGTTGGTTTTACATTTCTATTTTTCTTTTTCTTTTTGTCCTTTTTGGTGTAATTCTTTGGTTATGCTCATTATGAATGTCAACGTTTATCGACTATATGTCAAATAAATTTAGAAAAAGGTAAAGCACGTGTCTTCCTGCAATATGAAATGAAATGAAAATGAAATGAAAAATTCTTTATTTACACAGGCAAAGTTAGGGCCGCATGGCCCTTTCTTACACTTAACCTGCCTAAACAATTTACAAACAAATATAATACAACAATAACATTATGAAACACTAACAAAAACATCATGAACTCTTCCAATAAATTGAGAAAAAACAAAAACATAATTTCCTTTCACTCTAGCACATTCATTCTCTGCCAGTAACCCCGCCCAAGACAACCACCCAGGATACACCAGCCAGAGTCATCCGCTCAAAAAGCAAAATTTTCAGCGCCGCCACAAACCGACGATGACTATCTAGGGATTTAATGGAAAAAGGAAGGTTATTCCACAAGCGGCAGGCAGTCACGACAAATGCTCTGTCATATACTGAAGTTCTGTGTTGAGGCATCCGCAAAGTAATATGCAATTGTAAAAGAAGCAACCCCGGTGATTTTATTTATTTTCTCATATTAATTTCAATAGTATATTTAAAAATTTTTCAGCTTTAATAGTCTTTATGAAGTAGAACTGTCGGAAGGAAAATCACAACTTTGAGAGAGAAGGAGTTTGATTAGCCAATAAAAGTCGTTGAAAAGCTGGAGAAATGATTTCTCAAGCGGTCTTTTATCAGAGTTGATGGAAATCTTGGAAAAAGTTTTTATAAAGCGTTGAGGTCAGATTTGCTGCATCGGTAACTTTAGCGTTTCATAAACCAAGAAATACATTATTATCATAAAATTTTAGTTATTATTGGAAATGTCCTCTTAAAATTGAATGAATAATTATTTATTTAGTGTATAAAATATTTGAAGTTATTTATTTTTCGCCATTTAACGTCGTACTGTTGGGTCTGTAAGACCTCATGAAACTTAGCCTAAGTTTGACGCCTTTATTTTATATATAAAACAAATGTATGCCATATTTGCTTGTTTTATGCCAACATCTTTGATACACGGACTTTCCATATCACTGTAAAATAAATTTAGTACAAATTAATAGAAAATTTAATGCTGGGGAAACAAACTCTTTAAAACTATTCACTACTATAATCTGCAGGTGCAAGAAACGGTTTAAATGATTCACTACCATAAGCTGCAGATGCAAAAAATCTCTTTGCTGTTATTCAATACTAGAAGTTTATACAAAATAAAATAAAATGGTTTAATTTAATATTAATGTACGTACACTGTTATAATGCCTAAATTGCAGAATATAGGCGAAGTAAACATGTTATTTTAAGTTTTAAGACGATATTAAAATAGCCATCAAATTTTTTTAATTAGTCTAGTTTATATTTCATTATTAGGGCCTAAGTTGATGCTTTTCAAATCGGGTTGACTTTAAATTTTGTGCATAACAATCAACAAACTAAAATAATCTTTAATACCCCCGTTGCAGCAGACCTGCATACTCAGCGAATTTCAAACGCAAAACAACATATTTT
Organism: Flexamia atlantica; assembly: GCA_035578135.1. Classification (NCBI taxonomy): domain Eukaryota; kingdom Metazoa; phylum Arthropoda; class Insecta; order Hemiptera; family Cicadellidae; genus Flexamia; species Flexamia atlantica. Next base: position 2,970,885 of record JAQJVK010000011.1, on the reverse strand, counting down.
AATCCAACATAGCGAGATTTGACATGTTTTCCTAAGCTCCTTAAGAATAACATGGGGAATGAGTATGTAGGTTTGCTGCTATGGGTATATTAAAACTGGGTGGTTTTAATTCAATATTTAGTAGATCTGACCTAGAAGAACCCATTTACCAAGTTTTACCGAGATATGTTGAGAAACAAGATATAGAATTTTACTTATCTCCCATGAGGTTAACATTGGGACAACGTACTGTGTTTACCACTTTCAATATCTCGGTAACCAATGGACATAGAGTAGTGATTCAAAATACAAAATTGTTTGTTTTTTGAGCTGAATTCAATGATGCCAACAAACATTTGATAAATTTTATTTTCCTATGTAAAAAAACTCAAAAACCCCATTTTTGGGGGGGTTTATTCCCATTTACCCCCCCTTCCGGTTGTCCGATCGGGCTGGTTTAAGAACTCGTCCGAGGGATTACCACTTTACATGTCTGTACAAATTTCATTAAGATCGGACCGTTTTTACGCCGCTATCGTGCTCACAGACACATAAATACATATATATATATATATATATATATATATATATATATATATATATATATATATAAATTCGAACGAATGGTGTTTTCTGCGTCTGGGGCCCAAAAACGAAAAGTTATTATGGTCTCGGGTTTAGGTCTTACCATGAGACCTACGGTAATAGCTTCTTCCCTATAGGGGAAATTCGCTAAAATCCCAATCGTAACTGCTTTGGAGATTTTGCGTAGAGATACATGAAACTGCTCCTGGAGGATTGTTAGGGCAGCTACATAATGTGAATTTACGGCCAATAAAGTGACTGGACCGTCTGATTGTTTGCTGACAGTAAAGCGTTTATTGAGGCGTGGCGGCATCGCGGCTCCACTCTTTTGCCTCCACCACATTTTATTTAAACTTTCTAATCCTTTGCTGTTGGTCATTGCAAATCCGCAGTTACTGATGTTATGCAGTATTGGATCTCTTAAATCGTTATTCAACATGGCTGTTTTAGATCTTCTTGAAAACCTTAAACTAGTTGTAGGTATCACGGTGCGATACGGTGACTGTCATATTTTTCTTTCAATACTCATATTTTTCTTTCAATTGATTATTTAATTGATAGTTCATAATATTGTCAATGCAAGAAATGACATCCCCCCAACACTGGAAGATTTCAATGCTTATGACAGTAAAGAACTTTTTTTGTATTATATCTTATAAACCGTGCAATTATAACTTTTCATGAAAAGTTGTCCTTGTTTTAAGCAATTAATTACAAATCGTCAATAAAATGTCGAAAGAGAAACGTCCAATTTTCTCCATGTTTTCGATTAATGTTCGTTTTGCAACAATCACTATCACTAACTCTCAGGGGCGTGCCGACGGGGGGGACGAGCGGGACCGGACCCCCCCAGAGCTAATTATTTATAATAAAATAAAAAACCTATAAATATTTCGTACAATATTTATTATTTAATGCCTCATTTATAGATATTTTATGGCATTCCTGCTTGATTCCCGCTTCATTCCTTTCGATTTGGCCAGGAATATTGAACACATAAGGCGCCCTACACACCGATGTTGCGGACACGACGTCGCTGACTCATATTCTATTCAGGCAACCGTCTGTTGTCTTTACGAACAAAAATTATGGTATGATACTGGTGTTCATCGTATATGTGGATTGCAATCTAAAGGGATGCAGGAAACCGTTCTTTGACTTTGCGGCAGGAAATATCGTGTTGTTTCTGTAACGGCAAATCTTGGCCGTGACATCGTGTCCGTGACACCGGTTTGTAAAGCTTCATTTGATAACATTGGTTGGTTTTCGAGTGGCATGTCACGGACAAGAAAATACATCGTGTCCATGGGGCCGTCCATTAATTACGTCATCGATGTTTGGTCATTTTTTTATCCCCCCTCCCTACAATCATCTTACCGTCATAATCCGCCCGACACCCCTGCCATTCAAAATTACGTCATAGGGTACAAACTCCTAAAACAATACTAGTCTTTGGGAAATCCCAATTAAAGAGGTCTTCTATTGATTGTTAAAACCACTAAATAAGGTTTTTAACTAATTTTCGGCTAATTCGATGTTAATCAACGATTCAAACCAGAACTTTTTGAATTTTGTAGAACTACATTTGCTGTAGAGATAGACGCCGACGCCGCCGCGACGCTGCCAGCAAATCCAAAAACATATTTATCATTGCACTTTCTGAAGCTTAGTTTTGACCTGAAGCTAAAATGACCATTTTAACGGATATTGTAAAAATCGAGGACATAGTTTCCAAACTGTTTTTCTTTATCGTAATGAATTAATATAGAATGTTTACGATATTCCTATCTAAATTGGTAATAAAACATAATTTGAAAAATGACGTTATCCCAGCGTTTACCCTCTCCCCATGCACATCATCCTACCGCCATTTCCATTTTGGACCCCTCCCCCCAATTTTCAGATGACGTAATTTATGGACGGCCCCCAATTTGCTTCTGGTTTGACCCCCCCCAGGGCAAAATCCTGGGCACGCCACTGCTAACTCTGGGGCGGCCTGGCATAGTGGTTAGAGCGCGGGCTTTCGATCTCGGAGGCCCGGGTTCAAATCCCGCCAATCACCAATGGCATTTTCGCTATGTGATAATGCCGTGACCCACTAGACCTAGCCTGAAGTAATGTGTAAAACGGTTCCGGGCTAGGTCTAGCGTCCTGGGATGTGAAGGGAGGACAATACAAAAAAAAAAAAAAACTGCTAACTCTAACTTGTCAAGTCAAGTAACTTTGAGTCTTCCTAATTAATTCACTCTCACGTGATGATTAAGAGTTATACTCAATTTCACGTTCACATTTCAGTACAAGGCCTTATGGGAGATAGCTATTTTATATTTGCTTTGCTGAGTCTATTTGTTTACTAAGTCCTTATAGTTTCTCACTTCCAAACAATAACTCGCATAATGTGGGTTTCCGTTTATTTAAATCCTCTAGAACAGACGTGGAAGCCTTCATATGAAAACATTATGCCAATACTGTACTGTTTTTTTTATTTTTTTTATTATTATCCTATGTTTCCCATCAGTTAAATTGCCAATTCCTAAAAATTACTAGTAACATCTGCAAACTAAAAATTGACAAAACAATCGTATTAGTTTAATTCCAATTAATAATTTACTATAGTGGAATAGGTGCAAATGTGATCTAGATGAAGCCTAAACGTCCTCAACGTAAACAAATACCGTACGTATATTTCAAAAGCTTCATTTATTTTTTGACCAGCCACTAATAATTGTTAATTTATCGACTTCAAGAAAAGGTAAGATTTAATAATGAGAACAAGGTTTTATAAAAAAAAATCAACTTAACCAAATCAGTCATCACTGTAAACAGTCTTCAGGTTCTGAATAATGCAGCAGCCTTTCAGTGCTTCAGATTTCTCGGTTCTCTCTTGGGATCCTTGAGATATTTTTCTACGATAGAGGTTAACGTTTTGACGTAAGCTGTAAAAATTCACTTTTAAAATTACTTAAACAAAATTTATCACTTTCATTACTCTTGGAAAATTAAACCAATCTAGTTGTATGGTCGAGTAACATGCGTATTTGCATAACAGTTGGTTTATTTGACTAACAATTATGCAACAGTATCGTTAAAATATTTATGTGTATGAATCAAGTGTTAGTAAACATATTGTGAATTAGAGTGATAAACCGTTATTATTTCAAAAAAAATTTAGGTAAACTTTGTAATAGATTAATGTTAAGTTGTTAGATTGAATATAGTTTATTTATCAATATCTAAGGTTTGCAATGATTTGAGGAGAGTCATTGACATTTACTCTATCTTTATGACTGAATATGTCTAAACTGACTGCCACTTTAATGTATATAGTGTAGCCAATTGCTGTAATTGGGCACATGGTGTATCACGATTACTTCGATCAAAATAACAGCATCATGTGCCCAGCGAAACTGGACACGTCATGAAGTGCCCAACGCTCATCGGACACATGCTGTAATTTTCGGGGCATGTTGGGCAGTCACTAAAAAGTCTCTGTTAAAATCAATTCCAATGTTTATGTTAAATCCCAATGTCTTTGTTAAAATAATCAATGTTGAGTTAGTGTTTACTATTAAACCTTTTAAATGTTTTTCGAATCTAAAAAGTTTAATATTCGTTTTATTTACCAATGCTTCTTGAAAATATAATTAGTCTACTTAATATTTGGATAATGAATGTATTTTTGTATATGTTTAGTTCGGACTAAAATGAACAGTTAACTATGACGTAGTTATTTTTCATGAAAAAATATCAACCACTTCTTTTAGAATAAAATACTATAAGTAATTTATTTACTTGTCCTTTGAACCTCGTTGACTTCGCTGCGAAGCATGTGGCGTGTCATTCCTCATTCACCTTCAATGGCGGTGAGTTCATCAAATGCTAGGTAGACTGTAATGGCATTGATCAATCAAGTGGGTAGTTAGGCTGTTCTTGAATTTATTGTAGCTAGATATGCTCTTGATGGAATCCGGTAAACTCTCAAAATATTCAAGTCCCATATAATTTGGTTTTGTTTCTGAAAGGGTCAGTCTATGGGTAACTGCAAACCTGTTTCTATGTCTTGTGTTGTGGTTAGGTTGATGTGATAGATTTTGGCTTCTGACATAAAGTATGGATTCAAGAATATACATAGATGGAACGGTTAAAATTTGTAGTTTTTTGAAACGTGGAGCACATGGGGTCCTGGCTGGCTGTTTTGCTATTCATCTGATGGTTTTTTTTTTATTTTAAAATACTTGTCGAAGTTCTTCTGGCTTGATGCTCCCCACAAAATAATAATTCCAATTCAAAAAGTTTTCCAAAGTGTCTCCCAGGCGTGTGGCGCTAACATCAACATAACTATGTGTTCTAACATCACTATATGTATTCTTCGTCCAACATTACGTTTATGCCAAAACTAGGCCTTCTACTGTTCAGTTGAGATGTTTTAAAATGTACAAACTTAGTCTTGGTCTGGTTTATGGATAATTTTTAATCAGAAAAATATTGGGATAAACTATTTAAATTTAAAAAGTTGGAAAGTTGAATGTTATCCAAGTTGTAGCCGGACGTTAGCAGGGTGGTGTCATCTGCGAAATTTATGAGATTAAATGGTCCCTGATGTCGTTAATATTACTATGACTGTTTATTTTTAATTATGACTGGTTTTAGGTTTTAAAATCAATATTGTCGTTTTAAATAGCTATACAATCAAACAATATTTTAAAAATGGTAAGTAAAGCTTCATTGGACAAAAGATAATTAAAAATTGAACAATTATTATAATCCACTTACCTTTGAATAACCCTTAACACTCATAGGTTATCCCTTTAGACAAATTCGTCATATAGATTTCCAAATATATGTCTTTGTTTTAATAAAAACTTAGATATTTAAACTTCTGGTATCAACAGGAATTTAATAAAAGATTTAAAGTGCATTACTGAAAAGATGTGCAGTAAACAGGACACTCCATAAAGATTTTCCATAGATTATAAGCGAAGAATTAAAAAAATATATTACGATGAGAAGGCCAGAAGAAATGACGTTATGTTTATTAATTCATACAAACATAAAAGGAAATCTTGAACTTCAATTTACATTAATTCTGATATCAAAAAACAATAACATTTAAACGAAACAAAAATGTTTAAAATGTTGATACCAAAAAAGAAACTGAAGAAGTGTTTTTTTATCTGTGCAAGACTTATGGGACTTGATGTAAATTTGTCTTACCTTGCTATATTTTGATTTCTTATAAGTTTTATTGAGGGTAACTAAATCAGTTGGTAATCAATTAAACATAAACAAGTAAAAGGTTAATTTTAATGTGTTACTAAACATATACACCTGCACGAATAACATTCGTGTTATTCTACATATAAATGTGTTAGTTAAACTGTTTCATGCTTTTTAGATATTGAAGCATAAAATTAAAATTGACTGAATTATGTGGTTTAGAGATAGTAATTAGTATATTGAATATTTCTTATTTAGTATATTGAAAAATAATACATCGGATACTATCTACAGCAACGTAAACCGTAGTTTTACGCTTTTACTTCAAGTGCCCAGCAGCTGAGCTGGACACATGGTTTCAAAGGAATAATTCAATCAAGTGCCCAACGAGCGTTGGACACTTCTTGAAGTGTCCAGTTTTGTTGGTCACATACTGTAATTTTTAATGAAACCTGTCTATTTCACTATTGCCCAGGTGAGCTGGGAACTTCATGAAGTGTCCGGTTAGCGCTGGACACTTCATGAAGTGCCCAATTACAGCAAGTGGCTAAGACATATACATTTTTCTGTTTATTGGGTTTCATTCATTTAACAATCAATAATATTTGGCAATATTTAATTTTATTAGCTGGGGCTTATTACACAATGAATTACAAGCTAATAAGATCAGTTATGTACTAACTCTAATCGGATCACTTGGCAGAAATTAATAACTTGTAATTTTTTGTGCAATACACTTGTGTAATAACTTGTAATTTTTCTGGAATAAAAAATATTTAATACTCAATAATTGCCAGTTTAATTTAACGGTTGGTAGTTTTGAATCGGTTTTATAACTTTAAAGATAATGATAGAAAATACAAACAAACAAAGCTATTACTACAGAAGACCAGACAGTCTTGAAGAAGTTTCTGCACAAAAGACTCAATTAAAACTTCCTAAATGTCTTCCTTGTAATCTTTTTACGATTTCATTCAAAAGAAAACTTCTTTAAAAATAAATTCATGCGTTATTTAGCCGAAGGAGATACCAAATCAATCAGTTGTGGAAACTTCGTTGAAAAGTGGAGCTGTCTCTCAGTAGCAATATTATTGTGATGTCTGTATTAATAAAAAAATATTTTTAATTCTCATAGGGAATATCTTACCAAGACTCCTAAAATATTATATTATATGGCATAAAGGTATTTTAACCGTACCAATTCTCTTCGGCTTAACTCATTTCATTACTACTGTTAAAATAATAGTTATTTTTAGGAACGAGCGGCATAAATAAAATAAACACTTAATAATTACTACCGATACCGATAAGACACCGACCGTATTTTATTGCGAATTTTGAGTGATAGCTGAATTAAAAATGGACTGATACCTTGTATAAGCTTTTTGCAAGATTGTTTTGCCGGGATCATTATTCAAAAGCCCGATGATCAATCCTAGCCGGGTCCTGAATAAAGCAAGTAACAAGCTAAAAATGAAACGGTGACCTTCGAACTTGAATGTGAGCGAATCAAACATTACACATTTTGGCGCCGGCGGGAGGCTCTCCTCACTCTCTGATCATTAGTGTTCAGCCCTTAAAATAAACGTTTAATAGAGAGTTAATCTGAGATCATATGATGTCAAATTCCTTTCAGCGTGCTCAAGTTCAAAAGCTAAACAAATCAATTCTAAAAGGTGGCAAGAAAGGTTTATCAACTACAGTGGTATATTACATTACTAGCCCGAGCCGAAGGTGAATGTGGAATTTCCATTTGACTACGTTAAAACTTAACGAGCGAGTTACGTAAGATACGTTACATCGTTCTTTACAAAAAATATCATATTTTTAAATCAAAACATAAACCCACTTCTAAATTTTCTTAATTTTTCTACCCTAACCTGTAATAAATTTAACGAGGTAACAGCTGTTCGTTTACTTGCGTTTGTTATGAGACCTGCACAGTAAATCAACCGCCCACTCCCCAGAATATTTATTGTCCAGATTTATTCAAAGAGTAACTTTACCAAAAACAAAAAGGCACAGGAAACAGATATTTCTGTGTAGTTGATCTAAATATAAAACATGTTTGCATGAGGTTCAGTGAGTTCATTGCTCATAACGGTCATCTAAAAATATCCTTTACGTTCAAGACCATTGTGGTCTCATAGTTTTATATCAAGATATTGAATTTTTCATATGTTTGAGGCTGTGAGTACACATTACTCAAAGGCGAGAAAGAGATAACAAAAAAACAGCCCCTTTGAGTCTGTAAATGTTTACCTAGACAGGAATTTGGCAGTGTTTGTTTTTAATTCTGCTAAAATGTATTCTATGTCATACGGTATTTGTGGTATTATCCATTGCTACATAATGACATTGGATACTCTACTAACCCATAAATCTGATAACTTCCAACCCTGAATAAATTACTCTGATGTCATATACATGTTTCCTCGTAATATGAAACCCTTAAATTAAGATTTGTATGGGGTAGGTAAATTTATTTGGTACATTTGTTTTTATAATAGAAATATTATTTAAAATTCCAATTTGATTTTAGTTGTGTGTTATGTCAATTCAATCTTAGTTAGAAATACAATAACCTAAATACCCCCGTTGCAGCAGACCTGAATACTCAGCGAATTTCAAGTGCAAAACAACATATTTCAATCCAACATAGCGAGATTTGACGTGTTTTTGTAAGCTCCATAAGAATAGCATGGGGAATGAGTATGCAGATTTGCTGCTACAGGTATATTAAATCTGGGTGGTTTTAAGTCAATATTTAGTAGGTCTGAACTAGAAGAAGCTATTTACCAAGTTTTAACAAGATATGTTGAGAAATAACCGAGATATATAATTGTACTTATTTCCCATAAGGTTAACATTGGGACAACGTACTGTGTTTACCATTTTCAATATCTCGGTAAACAATGGACATTGAGCAGTGATTCAAAATATTAAATTGTTTGTTTTTTAAGCTAAATTCAATGGTGCCCACAAAAATTCGATAAATTTTACTTTTCTATGTAAAAAACTCAAAAAACCCATTTCTGGGGGGGTTTATCCCCCTTTACCTCCCTTCCGGTGGTCCGATCGGGCTGGTTCACGAACTCGTCCAATTGATTACCACTTTACATGTCCGTACCAAATTTCATAAAGATCGGACCATTTTTGCGGCCGCTATCGTGCTAACAGACACATAGATATATATATAATCGAACGAATGTTTTTTTTTACTTCTGGGGGCCCCAAAATGAAAAGTTATAACGGTCCCGAGCTTAGGTCTTACCATGAGACCTACGTTAATAGCTTCTTCCCTATAGGGGAAATTCGCTAAAAGTATTTTGAAAAATAAATAGGAAAAATAAATCACTCCAAATTGATCCATTCATCCCAGATTTTCTTACTTTACTAAACTGGCCAATATGTGTTGGACAGTTCTTTTCATTCCTATAACAAGCTGATGAAAGGAAGGCGACGGATTTTCCTGGTTCTCCTTTTTGCAACAAATAACGTGCCCACCAGCTGTTAGCTTAATTCTCTTAATCTACATGTGATTTGTAAATTAGGCATTCTAGAAATTAGGTGACTCGAAATTCGGTAGTACTTGTACTTGTACTTGTACTTAGTTGCGCCGTCCGTAGGCTCTTCATGAGCGGTAGACAGGTCAATAGTGCCAACTCTTCCGTTAGCCACTAGGTAGGGTTTAGGAATGGTAGGGTAGGTCTAGTTAGATATTCACAGGCCGGGGTACAAATGTTAAAATGATCTAAAATACTGTCTACATTATAGAAATTATGAAAAATGAGGTAATTTTTTAGAGTATCTCTGAATTTATTTAAGCTGACTATTTCTGATACAAAAGATGGAAGGTTTTGGAAGAACTTAAGACCTAAATACAGTGGTTTTTTCAAACAGTGAGAGTCTATGATATTCGGAGAATTTATTTTTGTGCCGGGTATTGTAAGAGTGGGATCTCTGCCCATATGAACTGAGATTCTGACTTTTAATATACATAATTAATTCGAAAACAAATAGGCAAGGAACTGTCATAATACCTGTTTTTACGAACAAATCGCCACAGTGTTCCCAAGGAGGTAGGCCATAAATTGATCTTAAAGCTTTCTTCTGGAGAATAAAAATCTTTTCTAAATGGGTTTTGTAGCCTCCCCAGAGTACTATGGAGTAAGATATGTGAGATTCTATCAAACTATGATAAACTAACTTTGACAAATTTAAGTTTGGGTTAAGTTTGCTGGTTCTCCTTAGAACAAAGAGCCCAGAGTATATCTTTTTTTTCTATTTTTTCGATTTGATCAGTCCATGCGAGACCACCGTCCAACCTCACTCCGAGAAAATCTACCGAGTCTGAAAGATTCAGTCTATCCTCTCCTATAAAAACATCAAAAGTTGAATTTACATTTGTGAGATTCCTCTGTTTGGTCTGAATGCGGAGGTACCCGGTTTTACTTGAATTCAAACTGAGCTGATTGTTTGAGAAATACTGAGCAAGTTGATTTATTTTCATGTGAGTATCTATTTCCAGTTGTTCAAAGTTGCTGTTTTTGGTAAAAAGTGTGGTATCATCCGCAAACATGAAAAGATTCCTGTCCGGCACTGCCTCTGGCATATCATTTATATATACCAGAAACAGCACCGGCCCAAGAATCGACCCTTGAGGGACCCCACTTGAGATTATTTTTTCATCGGACCTAAAATTTTGAATTTTGGATTTTGACTGATGTTGGATTTCAGTGAATTGTTTTCTGTTTGAAAGGAATGAGGTGAACCATTTATAGGCTCGAGACCTTATTCCAAGAGAATTTAACTTTTGCAAAAGAATTTTTGTGTCAACGCAATCAAAAGCTTTAGTGAGATCCGCAAAACAGCCTATTACGGATTCACCCGCATCGAGAGCGTCAATACATTGATTTACAAAGTCAATCAAAGCCAATTTGGTGGATTTGTTTTTCCTAAATCCATACTGTTTTTTACATAATAAATCGTTTGTCTCCAGGTAGTGTGTCAGCTGCTCGCATACCACCCGTTCGAAAATTTTTGAAAAAGCTGGAAGGAGTGAGATTGGGCGGTAGTTCCCGAGAACCGTCTCATCATCTTTTTTGAAGAGAGGTTTTATTTTGGCCAAATTGCAGTTTTCAGGAAAGATTCCATTTTGAAGTGAATTGTTGATGATAAAGAGCAAAGGATCAATGATTTCATCTTGACAGAACTTCAAGACCAGCATGCTGATCTCGTCGTAACCGGAAGATGTTTTCGGTGAAAATTTGGAAAAAACTTTTTCAAGTTGACTTTTTGAAATTGGATTGAAATAATTTAATTGACAGATTGGGGGCGCGGCCTTAGGGCTGTTTGTTCCGCTAACAAAAATGTTTTGTTTAGTTTTTTCAGCGATTGTAACAAAGTAGTTGTTCATCTCAGTACAAATGTCCCCAGGCCTATCTACCTTCCTACCATCAATGACTAGACTTAGACTTTTATGGTTTGGGGTCTTAACTTTCCTAAAACTATCTATGATCTTCCAGGCTTGTTTAGATTTGTTTTGTGCATTTGTGAGGGATGATTCCATCCAATCTGCTTTGGCTTTTAAAATGGTTTGTCTGTATTCCTTGCGGGATTGTTGGTAGTTAAGTTTATCTATTAAGTTATTTGATTTTCTAAATTTACTAAAAAGTTCAAACATTTGTGCTTTCTTAAATTGTACCTCATCTGTTATCCATTTACAGCTAGTGTTATTAAAAATTTTAGTTTTCTTTTTGGGGCATGAGATGTTGAAATGAAATAAAAACGATTTAAAAAGTTATTATACATAGAATCTGTATCCCTAGCCTGGTAAACCTCACTCCAGCTGTCCCTACACAGCCTATGCCTCAGTTCTTTCAGGTTCTGAGGTTTAACTTCACGCCTAGGAACTAGGATAAATTTTTCCCTCTTTTTGTAAGCGGCTGGTATCAACAACTGAATGGCGTCATGATCAGAGATTAGCGGGGAAATTACTCCCGTTTTTATAGATTGGAAGTTTGAAATGAAGTTATCGATGCAAGTGCTGGTAGTTTCTGTAACCCTGGTTGGAGTTTTGATCGCTAGAGTTAGGCCAAACATATTTAAGGAATTAATAAAGGATCTAGATTTATTATCTTTTTTTAAAATGTCAATGTTAAAATCACCACCGACAAGTATTTTATCTGAGAGAAAACAAGCTTTTTTCAAGAAAAAAACTAAGTTTTTCGAAAAAAAGAATTAAATTTTGATCTGAAGGTGTGCAGTAAATTGCACTCAGTAGAAGAGATTCCCCATTTAACTTTAACTTTACTGCAACGCTTTCAATAACAAAATCTTGGTTTATACTGTTTGTGAAATCTAAAATCTTTACATCTTTTACATCTGAGTTGTTATTACAGAAGATGGCTACACCACCCATATGATTTTCCTCTCTGCAATGTGAATGCAACAGTGAAAAATTATTTAAGTTAACGTTTGCAAGATTATCATGATTTAGGCCATGCTCACTAACAATAAAAACATCAGGGTTTTCCTCAGCCAAGAAGATTTCAAGCATTTCAATTTTTCCTGCGATGCCTCTTACATTAAGATGGATTACATTTGATTTACACTTACTAAAACTAGAACGGAGAGGTTTCTGATTTACAGGGCCACTGCTACCCACCCTACCTGAGAATGTATTTAAGTTACGACTTCTTGACTTATGACCAAAGAGTTTTTTACATAATTGGATTTTTCTAGACCTACCTCAGGAGGAGAACTGTTCCTAATATAATTTACGACTAAATTACAAAGAAGATCCTTACCCTTTTGATTTAGATGAAGCCCATGACCAGTGTGCATATTCCTGTCAGCTAAACAGTTGAAGTTGATAAATCCCCATTTATTGGAAGCACACTTTTGTTTAATAAGTTGGTTCTGTTTGACAATAATTTGATTCTGGCTTACATCATCAAACCTTAAGGGAGACTCCACCCACAAGACCCTACCGCCATTGACCTTGCTAGCTAGATTATCTATTCCTGTCCAAGTTCGGTAACACTACTCTCACTGACTTCATTCACTCCACCGATGACCACAAGATAGTCCTCAGGCCTCAGTGTCCTCGCAGTCCCGCCCAGCTCCCGCCTCACCAACGGCAGCATGGGATGCCCCGGGTTGAAGATGGTGCCGACCTCAAAATCGCGTCCCAACGCATCACGGAGTATCGTACCGCAGTATCTTGCATGGCTATCACCCCTAACTTCAATCCTAGGCCTCTGCACCTTCACTTTTGCTTTTTCACTACACAACGTTTTTGATTTAGGTTTTTGTTTCTGTTTTTGATTTTGCAGCAAAGGTTGCAAAACCTCCTTCCTGGAAGGGTTTTCGTCCGGCTGTCCCAAAACCTCAAACCTGTTTGAGACTAGGGGAGGCCAACTCGCGTCATTTAGGACACTCGTCCTCGCACATTTCTTTGGATTTAGCCAAGTCTCAGAAATATTGTTTTTACTAGTACAAGGCCCAGGATTTACAGTTTCACTTAGTCTAGGCTCTAATCTTCTTAACCTATCAGTTAGCTCAATTATTTTTGCCTCCCTTTCATTAAGTTCATTGAGCAATTGCTTATTTCTATCTTGCAGGGATTGATTTAGTTCAATTTCTTTGCTTAACTCTGAAACTGCCCACTTAGACACAGGTCTAACAACATCGCTTCTCGAGTCAAGAGAATTTTCAAGTAATTCCTTACATGGGTTAAAACAATCTTTACAAACCCACAAACGTGGATTTTTAGTCACATATAGTTACTGGTTTCTTGTGATTGGATTATAACTTCTTACACTCATTATAGTGAAAGATACGTTATAAAAGATAAATTGTGCTGTTAACCCTGCTAATACCCTGTAATTATGCAATGCCCTCTGATATCTCTTGTCCCGTAGCACCACAGTGTGTTTGCGCCGGTGATTTGTTTATCCAGCAGATTTTCTTTGATCCCTACAATCCTCAAGACCTTTCTCAGATTCCGTTCGGAATGAATGATTTAAACCGCTCTCAGTATATGCTTACTTTATGCCACTCTCGGTAGATGGGTACTTTATATGTACTTTATGAACTTACTTTTTATGAACTTTACACAGCTTAAGTTGCATTCACACAAAGTTACATTAAACATAAATCTCAGAAATTACAAATTCAAAACGATATTTCGCGAAAAAATAAAAATATCTGCATTATTAAGTTTTTATACCGTCACGAGATGGTCAATGATAATTTGTAACATACATGATAATAAGAAAACAATTTTCACCTAATTAACTTCCTTCACAAAGTACCTATATTAATCTACCAAAAAATTAATATTGTGTCAATATTGCTTCCAATAAATATTTTTTTTTACCCTAGAGGCTTGCAGACGAGCTCCAGTTTCAGTAAATATCCCGTGCGTCACTTCCTGTTTTGAATGTCAAACTTCAAGAGGAAAGGGTAAGTTTTGAGCAACGATACTTTTTAGCTTTATAAATCCTTAATAAATATTTTATAACTTTTTTACACTTGTATTTATTTAGATTAGTTTCATCTTATGATTTGTTTTCTAAAAACTGGTACGAATTATTGTTACTCTTAAACTAGATAATGGAAAGTAAATCAATTAATTAAATAAATAAATATCTGAACCAGCAAAAGCAAAAAGAAATATATTACTACAATCAATTTGGAAAACATACTCGTTTATCTATGACCGTTGCAATAATCACCAATAACAATGTTACAACTAATGTCATAATGAGGTCCATTATTAAACCAAATACAAACCCGTTGCATAAAGTGAACTTTATGCAACTGGTGTCACTTAATGATACAGGTTCTAGACCGATGGGAGCGCGGCATTTGACGAAAGTAGTGTCATAATGACAATTATGCAATACGCACATCAGCTGATTGTTGCATTACGATTCATGTTTGAGCTGACTTATCCGATCAGCTGATTGTTCCACAACGATTCATGTTTAAGTTTGCTTATGTGCCTAACCTCTAATTTGAGTTGACCTATTCCATCATTAGTAAAAGTCATGAGTTTTGTTTAACTTCGTGTGAAATTTTGTCGTATATTGTTGGTCGTAGATAAAGTAGTGTATGCAACGATGGTCTTATGCCTTTAAGCCACTCGTGAGATATTTAGAACGCTCGCTTCGCTCGTCTTTAAACTTTCATCTCACTCGTGGCTTAAAGACATTCATAAAACAATCGTTGCATAAACTATTATTTTAATATCGACAGATTTTTTTTAACTGATTGAAATTCCTTTACACAGCAATAATGTATTGGTACAACAAAGTCGAGAACGTATTTTCATGCAATAGAATGTAAGTCTTGAATATTTCAGATATTTGGTGTACATTTAAAATGGCATTACCGTAATTGCAATAAATATTTAAAAAAAACTGCTTTGTATCTACAAACAAATACAAATTTTTTGTTACCATGACACAAACTTTAAAGGGGTTATATCACATACGGATTTTGTGACTAAATTAAATTTTTCCAAACAATGTCAATCTACAAGAGACGTTTTACAAATCTGTGCGATATGGCTTGGTGAGGTTTTGTCAAAAAGAGTAATCTTCTTATCTTAGTTTTTCATTATACCCCAATTACAATGTGTTCGTGTTGAAAATCAAGAAATAATCTCTTGCTAGTGGTATATGTAATGGAAGTATACAAATAGAAACAGCCACGTTTCAGCCAATCATTGCCTGGCTTGGACGACGGAGCAATTTCAACTGTGTAATGGCGAACGTGATACAGAGCCTATCTAAATCACTATCTAAATTGAGCTTTATTGAAATACTCACATCTCAGCCAATCAAAAATTTTACAAAAAACTGAAAAAGTTTTAATAACATTAACCTATTGTTTATTCACTCACAGCACACTTTCTTGCTCGAGAATTATTTACGTTGTCAGACGGCCTCCAGGGATCTTTCTAATATAATTAAAACCAATCTTGCGATCAAGCTGCAACTAACCTTATAGAAATTTGAAACGTTTAGCCAAAGAAAATAATTTAACTAAAAGACCTAATAGAGATTAAAGGTTTTTTTAAGTTTAAAGGTTTTTTAAAGGAGCTTTTAGTCACTGAATAAAGGTACAGTCAACAACGTCTTTAAAAATAATTGTACAAATTATAATATAATATTAGGTTCAACATAACTTTATGAATCCAATAAAATTTTACACTGTGAACATGAAAATTGATGTACCGTAGCAAGATTAGTTTATGTAAATGATTAGTTAAAACTAAGCTAAATAAGGAATAGAATATTTTGAATATACTTGGAATATTCCGTGAAATTTCGCCCTATGAAATTTATATATCATCAATTTAATTCAGCTATTGGCTTACCGATGCTTTAATCTGTGACGATCGCCTCCTGCCATATTTTTGCTTGTCATTATATCCTACTGTTTGATTATATATTAGGCATATTTACTAAATTGTCTTTAAATTGTTTTATTCTAGATCATATTCGTTGTTTGCAGTGTTTGACATTTTTCCTTTAATATTGTTTTAAGTTATTAAAAATATTTACTTAGTGTCACCTTTAGATTTTTTAAAATTTTATTTCGATTTGTTTGAAGTAATTTATTACAGTACATGTAAATTAATGTTTTATTATTTAATTTCTTTTCGTATACATTTGTTGGTGGCAAGTAATAATTAATTGTCAATAACAGTTTTTTTTAGGACTATTGATATTTACTGGTGATATGGATAGTTATTAGTTATTGTTGTTAATTATTAGTTAATTATTCGTTATATCAGTTACATTGCTAATTTCCATTAAAAATTGGTTAATACTTATACAGACTGATTAAGTCCTAGTTTAGACTTTGATTAACGTTAACCGAGTACCAGCGATAACTGTTTACAATTATTTGCTCTTTCTTGCATTTGTCATTATTTTTGTAAAGGATTTCCGTTAATAAGTATTTTTCTGAACAACCAACTAATTCACCTTCGCACACTTCTAAAGATTATGAAATCTGTTCGTGTAAATGTTGCTAAGCAGATTACTTCACGGAGCGCTGTTCCGGAAAAGGAAATTAAGAGCTGATTGTTTCCGTTCTCCTTCTTTAACCCAATGAATTATGAGCTTCCTTTGCGATCGAATTATTTAATTTCTGTGTAACTTAAATGAAAATAATTTTATGGTCCGTGGTTTCCTTATTAAGGCTACTATAATAGATTACTTTTATAGCAATTTATTTATAGATTATTACGTCTATAACATAAATTACGTCAACTAATTTCAGTGTTTTAGACCGTCTAAAATAGTTAAGGCATTCTTTCCTTTATTTTCCGCTTGTCCCTTTATGACAAAAGGGCCGAGCGTCGTCTCTTTATTTAAAACTCAAAAGACAGAGTTGTGAAGGATTTAGGAACACAAACCCACTAATACCTAAACTAATGAATTCTTTAAAACTTTAAACAAACATTACCTCACTTGTTTCGTAAGAATGTATAATGAACTCGGGCTTATTAAAAGAAAGAATAAACTAATCTTTATTCGTCACAATCTATAACAGAAAAAAGTATTCATACAGGGTGTTTTTTTAAAAACGCAGCCCATTTTTAAGAATGAATAATGCACATATGAATGTGTAATGAGGATTGTTTTATTGCTCTTTACATTTTATGCAATCTATTATTTAAGTTTGATCACATTTAAGTTAACTTATGTGGTCAAACAGTCCGTCATTGGCATTTGTATAAAGTTATGCTCTCTCCACAAATTCCCGAACGTGTTGCAAGGTACCGCTTTGAATTTCTTGCATTAAATTTGTTATGTTTGTTTTGAGGTGCTGAAAATATCGTGAATTGTTTTTAGAATAATACTACTTAACATGTCTGATGCAAATTTTATTCATATCGGACCATTTTACGCGAGTTATCGTGCTTAAAGACACACACATTAAAAACGCAACCCAAAACTTGATTTTATCGGTGAAGGATTACTTCCCCCAATATCCCTGATTTGACGCCACTATATTTTTATTTTCTTTGGGGATCCATAAAAAGTAAGGCCTAAAAAAATAAATCACAGCATATTCAGTACCCCAAAACAAACAAAACAAATGTAATGCAAAGATGTACCTAGCAACAAGTGTTCGGGAATTTGATAGAGAGAGCATAACTTCATACAAATGCCACTGGCGGATTTTTTGAGCACATGAAGTGAACTAAATGTGATCAAAATAAAATAATAGAGTGTATAAAACGTAAAGAACCATAAAACAATACTTATTTCATATTTATATGTGAATTATTCAATCTTATAATGGGTTGCGTTTAAAAAAAAACACCCTGTATTACTAACGTTTTTCTCCTATAGACTTATATCTTACTACAGTGTAATACAGAAAATCGTTGCACAAAGCCATAAAAAAATTCAAAAATTGAATATAAATATTTTTAAGCAAATAAACATGCAAATGCTTCTTAAGTTCAAATATATGCAAAAACACCCTTAACCTAGAACAAATTGCAAAACGAGCGTTTTTAGTGGGGAGAGTTTGGTTTTGAACATATCCAGAATCTGACAGAATCGGTCCTCGGGAAAATCCCTAAAATTATATCTCTAAATGGCGGTTTGTAATGGGGAAATTATAAAATAAGATTTATACTGCATTTTAGCATCGATATAAAGATTCGTTTGAACGATAATAGATACCATCGTTCTATTATTCTATGGTTCTATTCTAGATACTATTGTTCTATAATTATATTATTTTATTGTTCTATTATCTAAATATTATACACTTCATTTTAATAGTATAGTCATTTTAGCCGCCATCTTGGATTCGCCAAATTCGATACAAAATATTTTTTTCACAAGTAAAGGTGGTGTTGCGACCCATCATTTTAAACTAGATTTTATAATGCCGCAATCCATTTTTTATTGACACATTTTTAAGTTATTACGGCTTACAAAAATTGTACTTTTAACTCATTTTAACATTAAGCCTTAGAAATAAGCCCATAATCTCAGAATGAAGCTAGATAATGACAAGTGACGACCAGCAGTCATTTTCGAGCCTTTTTCACCTAATTCTGATTAAAGTCAAAAACTTTCCAATGTTAATAGAGCCGCCATTTTTAAACGTGATTTTAACGGGTTTCCCGTGGATCGATTTTGTCCGATCTTGGATATGTGTAGACATTGTTAGGCGGATTGTTTTGCAATTTGTTATAGGTGAAACAGAATTTTCACTAGACTTCTTCTGTTATAAGGAGTAATAATTAGAAAGACTTCCATAAGGATACCCTTTTGGATATAGGGCATCATTAACCATCCAAGATGATTGTTTACTGGTCGCAACACAACCACGAGCCCTCCAATCAGCTCCACGTGTCGTGCTGAACTAATGACATGCTTCATAACGAGAGTGAAGACAATGTTTCGAAATGTGTTGTTAGAAATATGTGGCCGTTTCGAATCTCTATATCTGATCTCAGCTGTAACCAGATGAGTAGTATACATAAGGGATGTTCTCATTGTTAATCTTCAGCTGAAAAACTTTATTCTTTTGTGTTTGTTTTGTGTTTTTGCGGTCCGAAACGTTCCTAAAATGGGTAAAGGTAAATATTTTATATTATTGAAATAATTTCTGGGATTTCGTACAGAGCATATCGACCTCTTGAAATTGATCTACCTACACATATTTGGTGTCAAATTAAAGCTATTACTCTCTGCGGGTTTGGAAAATGTCCCATGAAAAGCCTTCACACAGGAGGCTTTTGAAATTCCAGAGAAAATGCTACTATCTGTGGTGGAACCTGTGAACTTTTTACAAATCACATTGGTAACCAAATAACAGGTGTTCTGTTATTTGTCAATGACATCAAATCGAGTGTTTCAAATATTGACCTCTGCCTTTTCGCTGATGATACGTCATTGAACATCAGTAGTGGTTCTCGTGAAAATCTTGAGATCGAGTCTTTCATCCAAAGTAATTGTCTTCTCCAGTGGATAGCAAAGAATAACCCTTCAGTAAATACTGAGAAAACACTTTTCATGGATTTTAAATTGCGCAATCCTCTTGGTGACACTTAGTTCAACTTAGGTGGCTCTTAGGTGACAAGGAAATTCAATCTTGCCAACCGGTAACTTTTTTGGGTTTGACCATTGATCCTCGCCTTAATTTTTCAGAACACATTCATAAAGTTTCACGTAAGATAATTAGCTGCATTTTCATTCTTCGTAGGTTGTCCAATTTTGCAAACGCCCAAGTTTTACTTACTGCGTATTATGGATGCCTTTACCTTCACCTTTGTTATGGTATTGCAGTTTGGGGAGCCGAATCTTCAAAGACGAAGTCCTTATTCGTTTTACAGAAGAAAGCGATTAGGTTGATTTCTGGAATCCAGAGAAATGATTCATGTAGAGGTGTTTTTTCACGAATAATCTGCTCTCTTATAGTTGCCTGTACATATACGAATGTATTTCCTTTTTCTTTAAAAACAAGCATTTTTCCAACTTCGCTGTAGTAGTCGTTACGACCTTAGACATTCCTTGACTTTAACCATTCCACAACACAAAACCACATTTTTCGAAAAACAAAATTAAAACTTTTCAATTCCCTCCCAGATTTTATCAAAGCATAATCAATCGAGGCCAGGTTCAAAAGAAAGTTACGGTCTTTTTCAGTATCTAAGGAATATTACAGTGTTCAGGATTAGAGTTGGGGGCAGCTCAGTTGGCGGAAGATAAAAACAAACAATTACTATTCATTTCATACAAAATTTTAGTATCAATCAAAATAAAAACATCTGTTTATATTTTGACATATGAGTAGGTAAATACCAAATACTGTAAGGTTTATATTTATTGGTTATGTTTTGATTTATTAATGACTTTTGGTTAAAGCCTTTTAAACGATCGAGTGCTTCTAGTTTCAGTGGAAGTGGTTATTTTTCATTATTTCGTTTAGATCATTACTATTCTTATTGCATTTTACATAGCGTTTATTTACCCCGTTATTATTTTGTTTTTAAGTAATGTGTTTTGAAAGTAAAAACCCCACTGTAAACTATGTGGAATAAGTTAATTATTTTTCATTATTTCGTTTAGGTCATTACTATTCTTATTGCATTTTACTTAGCGTGTATTTACCCCGTTATTATTTTGTTTTTAAGTAATGTGTTTTGAAAGTAAAAACCCACACTAAAAACTATGTGGAATAAGATAAAAATTGTTTGAAAGCTGTGCTAAGACCGAAAATGATTCGTTATTGGAATCAGTGTTATACATTTCTACAGCGGTATGAAGTAACAAGTTTTTAGCGAATTTCCCCTATAGGGAAGAGCTGTTACCGTAGGTCTCATGGTAAGACCTAAGCCCGAGACCATCATAACTTTTCTTTTTGAGGTCCCCAGATGCCAAAAACACCATTCGTTCATTTTCATAAATATATATATATATATATATATATATATATGTGTGTGTGTGTGTGTGTGTGTGTGTGTGTGTGTGTGTGTGTGTGTGTGTGTGCGCGCGCGTGTGTGTGTGTGTCTTTAAGCACGATAACTCGCGTAAAAATGGTCCGATCTTAATGAAATTTGGCATGGATGTGTAAAGTAGTAATTATTTGGACGAGTTCGTAAACCAGCCCGATCAGAAAACCGGAAGGGGGGTAAAGGGGGGTAAACCCCCAAAAAATGGGTTTTTTGAGTTTTTTACATAGAAAAATATAAATAATCAAATTTTGTTTGCACCATTGAATTCAGCTCAAAAGAAACAAACAATTTAGTATTTGGATCACTGCTCTATGTCCATTGGTTGCCGAGATATTGAAAGTGGTAAACACAGTACGTTGTCCCAATGTTAACCTTATGGGAAATAAGTAAAATTCTATATCTCGGTTATTTCTCAACATATCTTGGTAAAACTTGGTAAATGGGTTCTTCTAGGTCAGATCTACTAAATATTGAATTAAAACCACCCAGTTTTAATATACCCGTAGCAGCAAACCTACATACTCATTCCCCATGATATTCTTATGGAGCTTACAAAAACATGTCAAATCTCGCTATGTTAGATCGAAATATGTTGTTTTGCATTTGAAGTTCGCTGAGTATGCAGGTCTGCTGCAACGGGGGTATTATTACATCGTGGTCACTTCGCTACGCCGATTTTTTTCTTTCGCCAATCAGGTGACGATGGTAATTGATTGAAAAAAAAAACAGAAAACCTCCAACTTTGTAGCAATAAAACTTGTTTCTGTTATGCAAGTGTTGTCATTTATGTGTTCATTCGGCTAAGGCCTACTAAATACAGGGCCACCGAGAACCAAACTAGGCCCTAAGTCTATAAATATCTTGTGTGTCGCCGGACTCCTTTAGCGGAGCCATAAGACCGGGGAGGCCTGAAGTGAGGCACCCCCTTAGCTGAAGGGGTCCGGGGGCCCTATTTACATTGATGGGGTCCTTCCCCAGGGAATTTGTAAAAGTTACAATTGTAAATTCATGTTTTAGGCAGTCCAGAGGCATAACCAAATTCAAAAGAACTCCAGAAATTCGGACCAATCAAAAGGCAAATTCTAACTCTTCCTAAAACTAAGACAAATTTGGACTAGACCTATACACAATTTTTTAGAGTATTATTTGCACAACACATTACGTTCAGTATTATTTTTCCATAAAGCTATACCCGTCGTTAAACCAGTGAATTGCACGATTTTTTACGCTTGTTATTCATGTTTTTGGCTCTATTATTTGGCTTCATTAAAGGAGTTTAATTCGGTAACCCACTACCTATCACTTTACATACTACTTTACATACTAAAGTAAATATGCGTGATCGTCTTTTTCAGAGCTTGGGAACCCATTCGAGTCCGAGTCTTGGAAGGAGTAGAGGATGGCTTCCCCATCTTGGAGGAGATGAGAGACCATTATCTGACAAACTCCAAAGATTTGTAGTTCTCGAAGGCAAAGTGCCCGGGATAGTACCCTCTAAAATATGGAGGACTGGTGTTAGTGTCTGCCTGTGAGGTCACCGGTTTAAGGGCTTTGTCTCGGTGGTACAGAGCGAGGAAGATCATTTAGGTCGCATCTCTCTTTCTAGGGGCGAGGATGACTGACCGCGTGTCATTCTTTTTCCTGCAAATCGTCTCCTTCCTTACCTGCAGGATATACCAAAATTAGATGTGGCTGGATGGCAATACCAAGGCTTTATAATTTGAAAAATCAAATATCAAGCATCCTTAATGTTGGGCCTAATATTCATGTTAATACAGGAGCTCGCACACAAAACACGCTGAGGTTAGGGGACGACTTTAAAGGCTTGAGACCCCTTTTTGGGCCAAAAAGTAATATTTTGGGCTGTTTAGCAAAGTGCAGGTATTACAATTTGGTAGTTTCTATCAAAGTATGGTTGAGGGATACTACATTTGGAAATTTGGCTGACCACTATTTTATGCAAAATGAATGTTGATGTGCTGTCAAATTTCACTGTGTATGTATACATAGACACTTTTAAAGCAAATGCAACAAATAATTGTCTCAAATTCTGTGAGGAAATTCTTGCCCATGAAGTTTCAAGTCTAAAGAAATAAATTATTTTTAAAAGTTTGCCGTGATGATTTCAATTACTGGCAATTTTATTCCAATGCTTGAAACAAAGAATTAATCTAGAAAATTAAAACAAAATCTTAAAAATTCACACACTTCTCACTGAAAGATATTTTACGCTGCAAAACTTCTTACATAATCAACTTGACCAAGTTGTTCTTGAGTCACGAAGTGACGCGGGCTGCTAGTTTATTCTAAAATTAAATCCAAACGCTGTAAAAAAGAGGTCATTATCCAAACCACTTCAACAACCCTCATCCACTAATGAAAACTACTTTTTTACTTGAAAATTACTTTCAATCGTCGCTGCGTCATTACTTAATGAACAAATTCAATCTTTAAAAGGTATAATATCGTTCTCCACGAGATGAATGTAGCAATCAATCAAATGGAAACTGAATCAATAATGAAACAAAGCTGGTTTGATTAACTCGAGAAGTGGTTCGATTATCTTTTGCTCAATATGTTTCTGATTATTTCAGTTTTCATCGACTTTGCTTCTGTTTCAGCACATCCATAAGGCCGTTTTAAAGTAAGAAAGTCTTTATCTGCAACTAATGTGTTATTTTTATTCTGATCATAAAAACGTACGGATAATTCATTATATTTTGTTATTTCTTTCTTCCATTTTGTGTCTAGGTAACTAAAGCAATTTTAGTGAATTTCTGTCTTGTTATCAATCTTAACGCAAAATGCGTTATTATTAACAAAGATAGTTTATTATACAGCATTCACTTTTTAAATTAGCAATAGGATTAAATTAAAAAAATAAATTAAATTAAATTTAATTTAAATAATATATTTGTTTTTTTCAAATTTACAAACTAGATCCTGTAAAAACAAAATAAATTTTTCTGTTCTATGCTGTCGATCTACATGTGTTTCTACATCATTCAATGTAGACCTGCCTTTTAAACCATGAGAGGCATCCACTTCTACCTTGATAAATGTATTATGACAATCTAGACCTTTTAAGTGCGGAGTAAATAGTTTCTACTTTCAAGCGATTCTGGTCATGGCCATAAAATATATCAAATATTAATATAGTTTAATCACACCATAGGTTAGGTGGTAGAGTATGAAAGCGTATAACAACAATACATCATTCTCAATAAACTAAAAATAAAAAAACACTCATTGGTAAATTATTTCTAATTAATTTATTAACAGATTATTTATCAGTAATATACTAAAATAAATTATTTGTATATAAGCAATTTAAAAATAATTAAGTATACTGTAGTCCTAATCTGATTTTAAAAAAGTAAAAACTAGAATTTCGAAATAATTGCAGTGAACAAAAGCCTTTTTTAAATCGACCTTGTTGTATAACAGAAGAAAATAGTACGTTGAAAAAACATAAAGATTTTTCGGAGGCGTAATTAACCACAGTTCCATGGAGATAGGGGTTCAGAGGCGTCTGCGGGGAGTGGGCGACACCGACGTCGAGTCTGAATGGAGGGTTGGTGGATTGAAAGATGAGAGGCACGACTTTAATTGTCCTCTCTTGACAATGTTTTGAGTTACAAGACGAAAGTTTCTTATTTACTCTATGCTTTCGCAAGTATATTTCCCATTTAATTTAGTATAAGTAAATCGTTACTAGAAAGGAGGGTAAACGAAAAGATTTGTCAGTTTGTAAAACTTTACATCCTATCCTATACCTATGAGTAATGTTATCGTGCTTGCTTGCTTATATGCTTGCACAATTATCTCAAAAACGGCTCCGAGGATTTCCTTCAAAGTCTGGAAATAAGTAATGAATGACTCAAAAACGTCTTTTATGCAGATAACTTGGCCAGAGAAAATCTAATAACGTAATAAATCGAATTTTAAAGTTGTAAAATTTTAACATTGACCTTATGGGTTGCCGTGATAGCAACGAAAATAAACAAGGAAAGTGTAAATAAATGAAGTAATCATAACAGCTGCTTGGAATCTACAGCTATCAAGGGAACATACAGCAGGTGGGATGAAGAGTCCATGGAGCAATAAAAAAGGTTCATATTTATAGGATTTATAACATTGAAATATTTTATAGTAACTAGATGAACTGGTAAACATGAAATAACACCGAGCAAGGCTCGGTCCACCAGGTACTTAATGTTTAATTTGGCATATATATCAATAATTAAAAGAGTCCCCAGTGATTGGGAGATCGGAAGTATATTTTATGGGGACGGAGACTTGAGAAGGGAATGATGTTGTTAAACAATTATTTTTGGTATCCGAACCAATATTTATTGAAATATTGACTTGAGGCCAACGCCGCGCGCCGATAGTTGCTGGGAGGTAAACCATAATTTTTACGAGGTAATAACTTGCGCGTTCGCTTTAAATGTTTCTCTTTCAATCATCAGTAAATTATATAAATGTAATAAGTAACGCTTTCAATCAAATTCATCGTATGGTCAGAAACGCACCCCTTTCGTTTGAACCACTACGATTTGAATCGTCTTGTGTACAAATAACTCATTCCTTACCAACTTAATGGTTTGTAAACATTGGAACCTAGGACCTGTTTCAGAATCTCATATGAATATCAAATTAATGTTATAATAATGATCGACCCTGTTTTCTCTGGATTTCAAAACGGAAACGGATACATGACTCTCGCCGGAACCGGAAGCTGTCCTTTACCTCAATTCGGTGACGTCACAAACATGCTAAAAATATGACTTTTCTATTGTCGCCATACCATTTATTCTCGTGAGCAAATCCTTGTTATGATCGTTCATATATTTCACCTATCAGACACTTCTAAGGTTTTATCTATAATTAAAATAATTAACATAAAGTTATTGTTTTAGTTACATTTATGTATGACATCCAATCTTAAAACCTGGGGTTTGATATCACCTCAATAAAATAAAATAAAATTTGAATTTATATGATTAGTTGTTGTACCCATCCTTCACGTAGTTAAACTGGAAAATAATAATAGTTCCCTTGAAAATGAAATAAACCACCAAAGTTCAAAAATTAGTAAAGAGTAGAAGCGAGTATGCCTACAAAGCTTATAAGACAAAGCCCGAGGTAAATTTAAGGAAGCAAATCGGCCTATGTGCCACGTCCGGTTCAAGATCGACTTTTACTGATCAGCCCGATCGGATTGATAGTTTTTGAGTTACCCCACACCACAAACAAACAAACAGGCAGAAACTACAATATTACAAAATTTTGTACTGTGTAGTTCTGGATTGTAATGGTACTGGGCTATCTCATAAAAATAGTATTAGTAAATTACATAATCTGACACCACTAATTAACCAATAGTGTCCCTATCTTTGCGTATTTCATGTGAATAAGATGGAAATATGAATTTGGATTGATTGAATGATTCAGTTGATCCTGTTACTGATCCTGATCCTGTTAAAAACAAACCACCCTTAGATTTTAACAATGTAAAAATGTATTCAAAAATTGTATTATAACCGCTCCGACATACTATGAGAGAAGTTGAGTAGAGTCTAAGATTATAAAAGAGATTTTACAATTAGAAAGGGAACATAAGTGCTTCAAACCGTTGTTGTTGGGTTGTTGGTAACCCTCTATTTGCATATTATATTACATCCTGAAACATACAATCTGCCGGTCCCAGGTCAGTCGTGTGGTACGTTTACTGCCCAGTAAAGCCGTTCCTCCTCCATTGTTGTTCACTAATGGTAATAGTATATTACGCAACTAGTGCGGGAAGTAGGTGATTACGTGCGAGCATGATAGTTCACGCGCGACGCTTGCGGAGCGCGGGAATTTCATGCGAGCAACGTAAACACCTTCCCGGATGAGTTGCGTACGATAGTTTTCGCGACACTACGAGCAACAAATATACAGGGTAAGTAAAAAACAACACTTCTATGAAAGTAAAATATTTAAAAATATATTAAATAAACTGTAGTGTCAAAATACGAATAAAACTATATTTATCTGTGCGTGGGAGATAACAAAAAGCGTTATCTCTGCTGTTCAGCGACCGAGAAAGCCTTTCTAGGAATACCTCTTATCGTCACACAAACGGCAACAATTGAATAAATAATACTGCTCTTTATAACTTATCGCTATTAACTGTACGTAGTCGCAACCTGGGAAACCAATTTAGTTACAATTGAGATATTATGGTCGTCATAGTTAAAATGTGTATGTTGTGTTTATGTAGAGTAATGTATGTAAATTGTGTGATATACTTTTTTTCTTGAGTTGGCAACATTGAGCGTTTACCGCACTCGTGCGGTAAATGCTCAATGCAAACTCTTTACCGCACTCCAGCTGATTTGTTACCTCACTACAGCTGATATTTGCCGTACTCTTTTGTAAATGGAGACTTCCCACACTGAAACGGAAGCGGAAATCGGCTACTTACTAGTGTAGTGTTGCGTAAAATATTTTACTATTTTATGCAGCACAGTCAAGTTAGTAACAGGTGTAATGTATTAGGAAAATACTACCCGTTCCAATAGTTTAGTAAGAGAACGGTTTAAAAAGAGGCACAAATATTGGTGTTCTTTTATAGTTACCTCAGTATATTTGATTTCTAAGGTACAGATAAATCGCACTGTTTTCCATACCTGATTCAATCAATGCATCTTTGCCTGGACCTAAGATACAGACGGCTGTCTTTAAAAGAAGATCCTGGCAGACGTATGAATATTATTTTGATCACGTTCTCCAAATCGCAAAACGGAGCTATTTCATCTTTGGGGTTACATGAAGATATTAAACAAATTGCAATGAATTCTACTAGGGTGGATTGATCGCATACTGCTCATTAAAATACAAATTTGTCCTGTAAATATAAATGGCTACATGATTTGTAGTTACTATTGTTTCTATGATATTTTTAGGAGTATTAGAGTTTGTTTTCAACTATGAATATTTTCAGAAGAAACCATTTCTCCGTGTCAGTATACGCATCACATGCAAAAGTGTAAGTGTTCATTCACTAAACACCTGTTAACTATACTTGTTGCTTGTTAAACCTTCGATTTTAGTAGCTAAGGCAGTTGGACGGTGTGGACTCTTTTTCATGTCTTTCCATAAAGAAGTTAATTTATGTTGATTGATTGATTGTTTGTTTATTTGATTGATCGATTGATTGATTGATTGATTGATTGATTGATTGATTGATTGATTGATGTAGGTTCCATCCCTTTCACAGCTTGGGCCAAAACTAAAATTTGGGTATTACAATTTGTTTAACTAAAATATATTAGTAATATAGTAAAATATATAGTAAAATTCTATATCTAGCTTATTTCTCAACATATTCTTGATCGAAATAACAAGAATATGAGATATGTCTCAACATATCTCAATAAAAATTGATATACGGCTTCCTCTAGTTCAGATCTACTAAATATTGAATTAAAACCACCCAGTTTTAACGTACCTGTTGCAGCAAACCTACATACTCATCCCCCATGTTATTCTTATGGAGCTTACAAAAACATGTTAAATCTCGCTATGTTGGATTGAAATATGCTCTTTTGCATTTGAAATTCGCTGAGTATGCAGGTCTGCTGCAAGGGGGTGTATATATTTTTTTGTGTGAACGTGATTTTTATGGAAAATGCTATAATAGCATTTAAGGTAAGTGTGATGCTCAGAGTCTCAGAGTTACAATATTTTGATACTGTTACAATCTTGTTCGCGTTTAATTGAAGTCGCATGATCACTGTTTCTAATTTTTCATTATACTATCCGGAAAACAGAATTTTTTAGTTCCCTAAATCGTACGAAAAATGATAGTTTTTGGATCACTTCGAATAGGAGTGCTGAAAAAATATACGGTAAATTTTGCCGTACTCCAATGTCAAAATTTGTTTATATTACGTTTGAAAGGTTGAACGATTACTTAACTTGTGTTTGTGTAAATGTGTTTCTTAACTAATAGATGTGTGAATGACGATGACTATTTTAGATAACCTCAAAATTATGTAGTCTATTTTTTTAACGATTAAATAGTTATGATGAATGGGAATGATGAAAATAGTTGCAATTGTAGGAGCTTAGACGAACCTCTTGGGGCCCAAAACCCCAAATTTGACGCATTTATGAACTTATTAGAGGGATATCAATAAACAGAGGATTGAGCCAAAACTAAAAAATGTACCATTTACGGTTTCCAATCTTTAGTTTATTGATTCCTCTAGTAAGTTCATATAAATGCGTCAAATTTGGGGTTTTGGCCCTGAACGATTTACGAAAAAAATGTGAATTTACAATATTGAGTAAGCTATTTTAAAGAGATTTCGCACTCTAGCGGCCGCAATCATCCGATTTCCTTTAAATTTACCAGAGATTTTGTTTTCTATCATCTGCATGGAAAATCACAACGACTAATTCATAACGCCTCTATCGGTTGGGAGACATACTGCCCAAATGCTTTGGTGTTTGGGTCAAAATGAGCAATTTAAGCCCCCAAATTCGCTCCTTCAGGTCAACGTTCTGCGAAAGTACTCGTTCAGAGTTCTGTATGCCTAAAAGCCTTGAAAACGTTTTTATGTTGCAATTTAGTTTCTTATAAATTAATTGTATGTGATATTATGTACAAATATAGACTATGTAGAAAACCAATGTTTTATTACTTTACTAATTTCATTTTTTCTTCCAGTTAATTATGGTTGAAAAATATTATATCCTTTGATGTTATAAAACAAATTAAGGTTGAAGAAGCTTAAGGATTTAACTTCAGACAGAAGTTTTAATTAGTTCCTTTGTGCGGAAAGAGATGATCTCTACAAGTTTTTGCGTGTAAAATTATAATTTACATTTAAAAGGAGGATAATCAGTAGTGTGTCCACGATGATGTCCTTTATACTCAAACATACGCGAAATAAAAGGGGGTCATTGTCTTATTTTCTGGCTGTAGAGCTTTGAGCTTATAAATTTGAAATATTAAAATTGGTTGAAAATAAATTAATAAAAAGTTATCATAACTTAAGAACCAATTGGGGAGTTAAAAAAAGGAATGCGTCAGTGTAGTTAGTGAAAAGATCATGTTTAAAATTATGGGTCACAGCAGAAATTTTACTTTTGAAAAATTACTCCGTATTTTATATAGCTGATCTAAGATGGCAGCCGAAACTGAGTACTTACTCAAAATGAAATCCCCAACAATGCCCAACAATGTTACGGGATGAAGTGGAATTAATATTTGAAAAAAATAAAGAAAAAGATTGGGGGGACTATTTTGGGACACTCGCGCGGGTGAACACATTTTAAATAGCATTCAGCATCAAATTATAACAAAAGAAACTAAATGAGCCAGGAGAATTTTTTTCAAATAGACCGGAAAACACATGGCTTAAAATATTTTACTCAATACCAGAATCGTTATTTCATAAATTACAAAATAAAATAAATATAAAATAAATTAATATTTAAAATTAAAAATCTTCAGAATCGTAACTATTTCAAGTTTTTTTCATTTTTTTATTTACTGATTGGTGATATTACAATAGTAGTTTTCATCACTAGGAGCGAAAGTGGCTCTTTTTGGTACGAGATCGTAATTTACAGGCGAGGCGCAGCCAAGCTTGGAAATGCGATCGAGTACCAAGGAGACACTTTTGCTCCGTGTGATGAACAACTATTTTCATCATTCCCATTCATCATAACTATTTAATCGTTAAAAAAATAGACTACATAATTTTGAGGTTATCTAAAATAGTCATCGTCATTTACACATCTATTAGTTAAGAAACACATTTACACAAACACAAGTTAAGTAATCGTTCAACCTTTCAAACGTAATATAAACAAATTTTGACATTGGAGTACGGCAAAATTTACCGTATATTTTTTCAGCACTCCTATTCGAAGTGATCCAAAAACTATCATTTTTCGTACGATTTAGGGAACTAAAAAATTCTGTTTTCCGGATAGTATAATGAAAAATTAGAAACAGTGATCATGCGACTTCAATTAAACGCGAACAAGATTGTAAGAGTATCAAAATATTGTAACTCTGAGACTCTGAGCATCACACTTACCTTAAATGCTATTATAGCATTTTCCATAAAAATCACGTTCACACAAAAAAATATATACACCCCCTTGCAGCAGACCTGCATACTCAGCGAATTTCAAATGCAAAAGAGCATATTTCAATCCAACATAGCGAGATTTAACATGTTTTTGTAAGCTCCATAAGAATAACATGGGGGATGAGTATGTAGGTTTGCTGCAACAGGTACGTTAAAACTGGGTGGTTTTAATTCAATATTTAGTAGATCTGAACTAGAGGAAGCCGTATATCAATTTTTATTGAGATATGTTGAGACATATCTCATATTCTTGTTATTTCGATCAAGAATATGTTGAGAAATAAGCTAGATATAGAATTTTACTCATTTCCTATAAGGATAACATTGGGACAACGTACTGTGTTTACCACTAGCGATATCTCGGTAACTAATGGTCATAGACCAACGATTCAATGTACTAAATTATTTGTTTTTTTTTAAGCTGAATTCAATGGTGTAAACCGAAATTACATTATTTTAATTTGTCTATGTAAAAAATTCAAAAAACCCATTTTTTGAGGGGTTTACCCCCCCTTTACCCCATTCCAATAGTCCGATCAGGCTGGTTTTCGAACTCGTCCGAATAATTACTACTATGTCTATACAAAATTTAATCCAGATATGACCATTTTTACGCCAGTTATCTTGCTTAAAGACACACACACATACACTAACACACACACACACACACACACACACACACACACACACACACACACACACACACACACACACACACACACACACACACACACATACATACACACACAAATATATATATATATATATAATTATTAATTTATTTATTTATTTATGTATTTATTTATTTATTTATTTATTCATTTATTTATTTATATTTATAAAAATGAACGAACAGTGTTTTTGGCATCTGGGGACCTCAAAAGAAAAAGTTATGATGGTCTTGGGCTTAAGTCTTACCATGAGACCTGCGGTAATAGCTTCTTCCCTATAGGGGAAATTCGCTAATAAAGGAAAATTAATAAAATATTACATTACACATCCTGGATTCCACCGTAACCATTCATCAATCATGATGGGAATTTGTCATCGGCTGTCAATACCGCTTATATATGACTAACATTTTCCACTTTTATTATTTTTACCAAGACCCTTGACTTGCACGTGTACTGTGTACCATACGTTCTTAATGATTGAGATCTTCATTCAAATTTTGAGTTAATCTCGAAAAAATTTTTAAAAATAAAACAATTAACTTTATCAATAATTGTATTTTAATTAAAAAGACATACACCATTTTAGACAATAATGATGATTTACCCCAACCAGTCGAGCTATTTTGACTTAAGATTTCGCCCGGTATACTTACTATTCAAAAACGTGTATATCAAATTTTAATGCAAAAAATCAATTAAATATAGCGAGGTGGGATGGAACCTTATAAGACGTGAGCTCTGCTTACGACTGTTGGAATTAGCTATAACTGTAATATGATGCAAACTTACTGTATTTGATTTTCGGTCTTGCCTCGTGCCTTCAGTTATTTTCTGATAGTTTCTTTTACCAAATTCAATATCCAAAACAAATTTCTTCACAAAAAAATTAAATTCACAACATAGTATTCTTAGTACTCTTAATAGCAATCAAATTATTTTGAAAGCAGTCGCAATTTCTAACATATAATTAGGATTCGAACGTAATGTGATGATATTCGAACTAATTTTGTAGGCTGTGTTACAGCGGCAATAGTATATTTCGCAACTAGGGCCGAAAATGAGGTTTTGCGGGCTCGAGATCGTGTTTAAAATTCGAGTCGAAGTCGAGACCTCTCAATCCTGCAAACCTCTCTCGTCCGAGGTGCGAACGCCATTTTTCACCACACATACAGAATGAAATAAAAACTATATAATATTTAAAATCTAAATATTTATTTGACACACTTGAAAACGAAACTTAGAAATTATTAGCGATGTAATATAACTTCTTCCCACGTTATGAAAATCATAAGATTGCAACTAGCCTGTCATTGGAGCCTATTGAATGCCGTACAGTTATATGTTTTTCTCACATTATTTCAAGCAAATAAACTGTCGGCTGACCTTCGACCCTATGGCCGAAAGCTTTTGGCCCTTTGGTGCAAAAAAGGTGTTTTAGCAACACTACACTAGTAAGTAGCCGATTTCCGCTTCCGTTTCAGTGTGGGAAGTCGCCGTTTACAAAAGAGTACGGCAAATATCAGCTGTAGTGAGGTAACAAATCAGCTGGAGTGCGGTAAAGAGTTTGAATTGAGCATTTACCGCACGAGTGCGGTAAATGCTCAATGTTGCCAACTCAAGAAAAAAAATTATATCATACAATTTACATACATTATACATATACACAACATACACATTTTAACTATGACGACCATATCTTAGTTGTAACTAAATTGGTTTCCCAGGTTGCGACTACGCACAGTTAATAGCGATAAGTTAATAAAGAGCAGTGTTATTTAATCAATTGTTGCCGTCTGTGTGACGATAAGACGTATTCCTAGAAAGGCCTACTCGGTCCAGGACCATACTCGGTCGCTGAACAGCAGAGATAAAGCTTTTTGTTATCTCCCCCGCACAGATAAATATAGTTTTGTTCTATTTTCTCTCTACATTTTAATTAATATATTTTAAATCTTTTAACTTTCATAGAAGTGTTGTTTTTTACTTACCCTGTATCTTGTTGCTAGTAGTGTTGCGAAAACTATCGTACGCAACTCATCCGGGAAGGTGTTTACGTTGCTCGCATGAAATTCCCGCGCTCCGCAAGCGTCGCGCGTGAACTATCATGCTCGCACGTAAACACCTACTTCCCGCACTAGTTGCGTAATATACTATTTCGGGCACCATATGGCGTATGTAAAACAGGGGATTTTGTGTTAGTGTGGTGAAAATATAATGTTTTTAAAGGAAAAAAGGTAAGAATCGTTAGAACCACTACTGTCCTTAGTAATTAATTTTCTTACCTTAAAAAAGAAATAATTAAAAATCATCTGAATTTAAGTGTTAACGTCTGCAACTTAATTTACATAATGTTCAGTTAACTGTCAACTGCAAGAGAAAAGCAATCTCCGTAAATCAGATTTCTCATTAAGCTATTACTTTTCCTAAACGTTATTTTAATCACTCTCAAAAAACCTAGTAAAACAATTTGTAACAATACAAGAATATAATTAATTATTAACCTATTTATGACGAAAATGTGATATCTTAATATGATCATTAGCTTAAGATAATAAGATTATGTGACAATCATTAAAACATTTCATCTACGATAACATTGTATGTGTTCAAAGATGATTATGTGTCTGTTTACTAAATCCATAAAAAGTGGGATAAATTTGTGAAATAAATACTTGAAGAACATCGTGTCCTGTAAAATTTACTTGATAATACACCTTGACTTTATCTTTCAATTTATAAATGACAAATTAATATTTTCTTTGCTTTGTTATTTTGTAAGTTTGTTTGTTGGCAGTTTTTTTATCCGTGAATTACTTGTTTGCAGTAATATATCAAGACTTTTCTGATTCTGAGACACGGTGGTTTACGTGATTAAGTTTGACATTCTATACGTTTAGTAAGCCAAGAAAAGTTTGCTTTTTAATGTTATATAAGACGGGTTGGTCGAAGTTAATAAAAGTGCTTCAATCAATATAATTTACTTATAAAAAATGAGACACTGTTGTAGATTCTTAACATGTATATTAGGTTTGAAAACTTCAATAGTGACTGATTAATCTGAATTGCAGATGCGGCGATCGGATTAATTTAGATTTAGAATTTTACTCTTACATTGGTGTCTTTTTTGCGGATAATGTGTGACTTTGAGCGTTTTTACGTCTACAAAATCTTCTGGCCTGTATTTTTTCCTTAAAAAACTGAGTATTATTTCATTTCCAAATTAGTTTTTTTTCTGTTATCGTTCAAAAAAGTCACGCTTTTATATTACAACTAACTTGCATTAAAAGACAAATCAAATAAGGGCAAGTTCACATGAATTCTTTGTTAGTGATCAATGAGTATTTAACTGACAGGAATACTTAACAGTTGACAGAAAAGAAAATACTGTATTTCAGAATCTTGAGTTTCAGTAAAAGCATTTAATTTGCTTTCATGTTGTATTTCAGGAAGAGTATTACATATTTGTCTGTCAAGATATCTAGCCTTTAAAGTTTGACAATGAATGTTATATTGTCTTGCTCCTTGAGATTTAATTCTCTTTTCTTTATTTTCAATTCTTTAATGCTTCTATCAAAATCGAAAGCGAGCACAGATTTCACTCTTCCGTCTTGTCACTCCCTGACGTTTTAAACTCATATTCTGGCTACCGGATCGTGTTCGTCGTGCATTTATTTTCGAATAGATTTACTAAGACTGACATCGAAATACTGCTTGGGTGGTGGCCACCCTTCATCAAACTATACTCTTCTCCCAGTTGTAGGTTAGGGAAACATTCTCCATCGACAATTTAACTTTCCCAACCTATTTATTTATGTAAAGGAAAATGTGGTCATACTGTAGAGTCGGAGTCAAATAACTTGGTAAATATTACCATTGGGCTTATGGGCGACCTAGGTCAATTTATTATACTCAGACTATACTTTTTTGTAAATTCCATGTTCGAGTGCCTAGAGGAACGATAAATAATTGGCAAAGAAAATAAGATCACTTAAAAGCCGTTTAAGCCAACCGAAGACAGCTCTTTATTATTTCCTAAACAGGGTTGAGGATTAAAAATTTTAAAACTGTATAAGTGTTTTTTTATTGTGTCCTGTTTCTTCGTGAAACTTAATTGAAGAGACCTTTTACTTCGAACTTTGAGAGTCAAAATAATTATATCAGTCAAAATAGGTTTAAGTTGGTTGCATTATTATTTTTAATAAATGAACACTTAAATTGGATGTAACAATTGGTTATATTTTCTAAAAAATCAGTGTCGAACATTTGATATGATTTTTTTGTAACCCTCTTACAATCAGACAAAGTAAAAAGTTCGAATCTGACCTCGACACTTACAAAAACTTGAAACAAGATCTCCTCAACTCTGGCAAAAGACTGGATGGAGGTGAAATCATTTCTTCCACCTCTTGACGACTTTCATCAGCTAATCAAAACTACTTTTCTCTCCTTTTAAGTGACTAGCCCTTTACCTAACGGTCATCGTGTTTTTAACTGACGAAAATAATTTGAAAATAATTCTTTATCCCAGATAAATACAAGTTTCTCTTTTCATTCGACTATTTTCCTGAGCCGAACAGATATATTTTTTATATTGAGTATATGAGAAAGACATTTAAATAAGTTACATTTTTAATATTCATTATATTTTGGTCAATATTAATTATAGATTCGGTCTTGAAGGGGTTATTGAAAAAAAATTGAAGTTTTTATTTTACACGTTCCTTTTTAACATGTCTCTTTTCAAAAACTGATATTTTTTTGATAAAACATTTACATCAACAAATGTTTGGAAATGTAATATGACTTTTTACCGATATATAGCTACGGAAACTATTTACGTGAAGATTCTCTACTTTTTGCATCGGATAATAGGTAAATATAATGAAATAGGTAAAACACAAATAGGTTTAGGTTAGGATAAAAAATTGCAATATTAATTTATGTGATGTTTCTATTTGTGTTTGTGGAACATATATTCAATATGATATAGTTTATTTTAACGACATGAACAACAAAATTCAAGACATGCTTTAACCTGAAGTCTATTAGCGCTGATGTTGCCCCTGAATAAATAGGAGCGAAACAATTGTTCGCTCAGAACACTGCTGGATTGCTGAAGACAGTGAGTTTTTTTTACTTTATTAATAATAATCGTCATTATATCATTATCTAATAATTAATGGTTTGCTGTACGCACAGCTGTAACACTGTGAAACAAACGCACGAAATGTGGAATAGTGATAAGTGTTTTGTTAAGTAAAGAGTTTTTGAGGCGACACCACTAATTACACGCCTAAAGGGATTCTCTGGTGTCTCCGAGGATCTGTCTGGTTGAAGAGGGAGACGGTGAAAGGAGTGGGAGCTTTAATCGTACTCTTCAAAATGATCAGTAAAGAGGGCTGTTTTAAATTTTTTTTTAAATTATCTAATAGAAACTAATATCTAAGAAACTGTAAGAAATTAATAATCTTATCATGGTTTTGAAAAATTTAAGATTTCACTTTGTTTGACCCTCCAACTAAAACCCAAAAACTCCAACTAAAGCTAAAACCTTCATACATTCATTAGTAATTAATTTCCTTTGATATGACCCTATTTCATAAGCTTAACTTAAGTTACTTTAGAAATAAAAAGGTTAGTAATAATGTGAGAATATTAAATATACTAATTCACAAATTATTCGTAAATAAGTTCTAAATGTGGTATGAATTAATGAAATAATAATACTTGTATGTAATATTTTTTTAAATCACTTTATTCGAGAACTCCATTCACACGAGTCCTGTTTGGAGTCTTTACATCTCCTATACTAAACCAAAATACTTAAATATAAACCTGTACTAACGTCTTACAAACATTAAATATTCGTGGTAATGGTGTTGAATTTTAATTTTTGAATAAGGGAATGCGTATATGCCTATGTTGCAAATTCCTACATTTAAAAATTTTTTAAAAAACAGGGGTTTTCCAAAAGATACACATATTCTCTGTGTTTATTTATGTATAACTGTACCACAAGTGATTATACAAAATTTGCAACAGAGATAAGTGTTTTGTTAAGTAAAGAGTTTTTGAGGCGACGCCACTAATTACACGCCTAAAGGGATTCTTTGGTGCTTCCACCGAGGATCTGTCTGGTTGGAGAGAAAAGGGGGTAAGGGCATGGAGCTTTAATTCTACATTGTGTCTCATTATATTTCGACACATTTATTTTTAAATACTGAATGCAATCTTCATTTTTCGCGCTAAAATAGCATTTCTCTTGACAGAGAGTTTTATGGAGACTTGTTTTCATTTTAGCGAATTTCCCCTATAGGAAAGAAGCTATTACCGTAGGTCTCATGGTAAGACTTAAGCCCAAGACCATGATAACTTTTCATTTTGGGGCCCCCAGAAGCAAAAAACACCATTCGTTCAAATTTCTAGATAAATATATATATGTGTGTCTGTAAGCACGATAGCGCTCGCAAAAATGGTCCGATC
Source organism: Flexamia atlantica (assembly GCA_035578135.1). Lineage (NCBI taxonomy): Eukaryota > Metazoa > Arthropoda > Insecta > Hemiptera > Cicadellidae > Flexamia > Flexamia atlantica. Next base: position 2,932,282 of record JAQJVK010000011.1, on the reverse strand, counting down.
GGAATGAAATTTGGCATAGATGTGTAAAGTAGTAATTATTCGGATGAGTTCGAAAACCAGCTCAATCGGACCACTGGAAGGGGGGGGTAGAGGGGGATAAACGCCCCCAAAAATGGGTTTTTTGGGGTTTTCACATATAAAAATAAAAATAATCCAATTTTAGTTAGCACCATTGAATTCAGCTCAAAAAACCAAACAATTTAGTAATTTGAATCATTGCTCTATGATCATTGGTTACCGAGATATTGTAAGTGGTAAACACAGTACGTTGTCCCAATGTTAACCTTATGGGAAATAAGTAAAATTCTATATCTCGCATATTTCTTAACATATATTGATAAAACTTGGTAAATAGCTTCTTCTAGTTCAGATCTACTATATAATGAATTAAAACCACCCAGTTTCAATATACCTGTAGCGGCAAACCTGCATACTCATTCCCCATGTTATTCTTATGGAGCTTACAAAAACATGTCAAATCTCGCTATGTTGCATTGAAATATGTTGTTTTGCACTTGAAATTCGCTGAGTATGCAGGTCTGCTGCAACGGGGGTATTGGTTGTTTATTTCGTTGCTGACATGGCAAACTACAAGAGAGGTTAAACACTATTATAGGAGGTAATATCTAATAGTATTGTCACGGTCTTCTGATTTTGTTAAGTTGGCAAAATGAGGGAAAGTAGTATTGTTCTTTCCATTTATTTACTAACCCAAACCGACCGACTTATTAATGGGAGACAAACGGATTTATCATAAAAAGGTATTTACTAAGATTTAACGTCATTCAATTGGTTAAATTGTGTTTATAAAAATAAACTTAAGAAAATATACCTAGAAAACATGTCACAAGTGATAATTGATTGATTTATCTGATATCGTTTGGAAATAAATCAATCAATTATTATTTCTGACATTTTTAGAACTGATTTGAATCTATACTCATTATTATGAGATTGGAATCCATTCGAAAAGTTTTAAAATGCCATTCAAAGAACGGTACGCCATTACTAAATTACTACATTACTTCCCTAATATTGTCAATGTGACAAAACCAAAGGACCGCTTTGTAAAATCAACAAATGCGTTACAGTGCATAAAACATAAGGTCATAAAGGCATGAGGCCCATTATGTCTTTTTTTTACTTCCAAGTTAATTTTTTCTCATGAAAATATCCATAAACTATCACGATCCACTGTTAAAACAGCACTTATCGGACAACGAACAGTAAATAAATCGTAATTGAGATAACCTGTGCAATCTAGCATAAAAGCACGCATGATGCAAATGTGCTTCATATTAGAGTATAGGATATTCCAAACCTTTAGGTTCTAAATTTTTAATTTCTTCCTTTTCAAATATTTTTTAGTTATAGTATACTATGAACATTTTAAAATTACATGTTTAAGTAAACCTTTGATTGGTATTTTATAGGATGAAAAGACCAAGTATCCTGTACGATCCAGCCAAAACATATTATTATTATTATTGTGTTTAATGAGGTTAAAAGGTTTAGATACGTTGATTAAAAGGTTAAAAGGTTAGTTAAAACAGATTTTAATTGCCTCAGTAAACCTTTTTTTTTGTTTGACTTTTTTTACTGTAAAACAAGAGTTTGATCTAAGATAACTGCCAAACTGCCACAATGATAACGTAATAAACTGATTGAATACATTAATGCTATTTTATATTTGAATAATTATCTTTCAAGATTCGATTAAAAAGCTATTCAAGAACAATCATAACTTAAAACTTTTGGATGGTTTGAAATTTAAAAATAACAGAATGTGTTTCAAATTTAGTACGTCCTACATCCATGTTATTTCTGGCCCGTTACATACAGAGCTAAGAAGTAAGAATAAGAATAAGAATGGATTTATTTTTTCAAAACATTACAAGACATTACATAGACAAATACAAATACAAAGCCATACGAAACCAAAAATTTTTTTATGCCAATCATATGATCTTCTTCGATCAGTCCAAGTTAACGAATGAACATATGTATACTTATTTAGCAAAACAACTGAACCCAAGAAATTAAAAAAAGATCCTCTTTGAAACGAAGCAGTCCTATAAGAATAAGGCAGTCACGTATACAAATGTTAAAAAATCAATGTTTTTTTTTAATGCAGGGCCTTTGAGGCAAAGCCTGTTTAGAGGTTCCGTTCACGCTCTTCAGATAAAGTTATCTGCTCTCTGGACAGCTAGGCTTACTTACATCTGATAGTTTTCCCTTTAATTTCTGCGGAGTGGTTAAATGGGAAAAATACTTTTTTCCTTTCAGCGTACTATTGCACTTTTAAGACATTAAAGCTACTAACAAGATATTTAAGGTACTATTAAAATATTTAGGTACTGTACTACAATTTTTAAGTACTAATAGGGGATCAACACTTTATAAATATGGACCCCCATAAGGCTTAAGATTTCAACGGATTTTCTTGTGCATTGTTTCGGTATGGAAATTTCATTCCCCAGAACCATACCTTCACTTAATGTTGCAAACTTTAAAAAATGTCACATATAACAATGTTAAAAAAACAACTTTTAACGTAAGTTGTGCTTACGGAAAATAAGTTTACGTTAACATATCCAATAAATGAAAGCGACTTATACAAATCCCAAAAAGCAGTTAGTTAGCTATTAAAAAGAGCAAATCCATATGAATACGTTGCAGATTTTGCGAAGAGATACATCAACCTGCTGCTGAGCGATTGTTAGTGCAGCTTCATAATGTGAGTTTACGGCCAATAAAGTGACTGGACCGTCTGATTGTTTGCTGACAGTAAAGCGTTTATTGAGGTGTGGCGGCATCGCTGCCTCACTCTTTTAATTCGATGTTTTCATCGGAGTCCAACAGAGATTTTTAAGGAGCTGTAAAAAGAGCTAACTTAGTTTACCAGAGAATATTTAGGCTTGTTTGAATTGTTCAGCGACCACAACAAGAGCAGGATTAGAGAATGAAAATATTTTTCGTCAAAATAAATAATGCCTTTTATTTCCAGTGCTCTTCACAATTTCAACTGTGTTTACAACTGACGTCAACTTAGACAAGACAATGTCACAACAATTTAAACTTAAATGTAACTTAAAAAGATATTTCTTTTATTTTACTCTTAAAACAACCACAGCAAACACAGCAGTTTTCAATTCATGCGTTATGGGGTGAAGGAATTTCTTTCCCGCCATAAGGAGGTAAGGAATAGTATATATTAGACACACCAATCAAACCTTAAGCCGTAGCCATCAGGAAATATTTGAGGGGAAGTTTAACTTTGCAGGAGGGTTTCCCCTCCTTTCTTTTCATTTTATCACGATTTCAACATTTTAGGGGGAGATTTCGACCCCCTGACTCCCCCCCCCCCGCACTGGCTATGGCCTTAGTGCATAAAGGTGTTAAAGTTCATAGATTTAAGTGTTTAAGTGTTTTAAGTTGTTTAAGTGTGTAGATATAGTGTTAAGTGTAGATCATTTATCAACTTGAAGTAGTAGGTTCTGCCCTATTGTAGAACACAAATATCGAGATTAGTTCTCCTTTGATACTTTCATAAAATGCAAATAAAACAAGGAAAACATTACAAAATATTCTCCACTAAAATATAACGCAAACTTTTTTCTTTGTAGCGAGGGAATAAGGGAATCTTTGGGAATTCCGAACGATCCCTTCTTAGAGGGTGCCTTAGCTGCGTAACATGTGAAGGGGCGAGCCTCCAAAATGGCGGGCAAAGCCGTAGCCAGAAAATTTGTTCGGGGGGGGGTTTGGACAGGGCCGGTGGGTGAATTTCCGGCTCGGCAAAAGTGGTAACCTTTTTTTTTACTCGCGTGTGTGCTTTTCGGCGCTTTTATCGTCATTTTGGACCCTTTCCAACTGTTTCCGGGCCCCTCTCCGTTTACTCGGGGGGTTTTGAGGGGATTTCGACTATTTCGGGGGGTGGTTTTCACCCCCGTTTACTACGTTTTCAATGCTATTTCTACTATTTCGGGGGGGGGGGTTCTGACCCCCTAACCCCCCCCCATTGGCTACGGCCTTGATGGCGGGCATAAAAACATTTGGAAGAGTACACAAGCATCCAGTTTACTCATTTAAAAATTAACATGCCCGCCAATTTGGTTGCAGATGTGATATTGATCTCAGGTTTGCGCCTTTTTTTCTCTTGACCAACACTTCAAAATGAAGATATGAAAAATTGGGGCTGCACCTAAAATAAAATATTTTGGGTTTAGTTAAAGGTGTGATATTAACCTCATTTCATTTTTTTCAATTATGCTTAGTTTGGACGCATTAAAAAGTTAGGTGGGGGTGTCCACACGTTTGCCTAACCCTATACATCACAAACTTGAGTAGGTGTTTGTTAGAATTGATAGGTTGAACATAGAATTGCTACAGCTTTTTATGTTTAGCTTACAATTTGTTCCAGTAGAAAGAGAATTACTATCCGTCCTAGTGAGTTACATCAGTTCATCCACAACTTTCATTTTTGTAACAATCAACTTTTTTACTGTTAAAAACCATTACTGCTTGAAGGGGTTTGAAAATATTTGTTTTTTACGAGCTAGAGGTTAGCAAAATATTCGTACCTTGGTTCTCGCTGTCAAAGTAAGCAAATATGTTCATAGGATCATAGACCCTATCCCGTTTATAGTTGTCGGTGTGTATGGTTTTATATTGTTGACAAAAATTTAAACCACTTAAAATACCAACTTCAGACTTGGTGTGTTCATTAATTTGAATCATTGGGACTTTTTTACTGACCATCACGTTTCTTCTTTACACAAATTTAAAATTGTAGAAACTTTAGGTTTTTAAAGCTTAATATTTTTAAACTTTGAAGGAAAATACAGAAAGTTTTCCGAGTTCCAAAAATAAGCTAATTTTAATACCCTCTAAAAATATACAGTTTCAGAAGGTTATTTCAGGAACCAGCCCAAAAATAAATACCCCCGTTGCAGCAGTCCTGCATACTCAGCGAATTTCAAGTGCATAAATAAATAATTTAAATGAAGTCCCGCATCAAGTAAAATCAATATACATTCAAAAGAAAGCGTGCAAAAATACTCTCCTAGTGGCTTTTAAGATCAACAGGCTATAAAAAATAATAGCCTATACTTGGCACGAAAATGCAATGTTCAAAACTTCAAAACAGCTGGCTTTTCCAATTTAATCGTATGGGGAAATGACCAGCTGTTTGTTTGAGTAAAAAATTTCATAAACATCATCAGTAAAAATCTGTATTCGCTATAGTACATTTATTTGACATATTTAGTTATCTGGCCTTTAAGTAAGCCATATGTCTGTATCCACCATGTGGCTTTGAATCAAACATCAGCTCACATGTTTTAATGTAAACAAAGCAGACGTTTTAGATCCCAATGCTACTTCCCAATGCTACTTAAATGGCAGTTATTTTATGTTATTTTTTGTTATCTAGCAAACTTTAAGAAATTGCAGTACTTTTCCTGAGTCCCAGACATTAAAACATTTAATTTGAGCCCTGTTCCCTCATCCTGTGATTTGCCAAATGCCCACAATTGGTATTCAAAAATAAATTATTCTTCATAAGATTAGTATGGAAAAATGCAGGTTTGCTGCCACAGAAATTTGAAAATGAGGTATTATAGGCTACAATCCAATATATCTAAACTATACAAAGCCACATAACATGTTTTATCAAGATAAGCTGAGGAATAAGAAAGCTATCCAATTGCATTTACCTCTCATAAGGTTAACATTGGGAAAGAGAGTACACAGGTTTGCTGCCTCAGGAATTTGATGATTTGGATATTTTAAGCCATAATCAAGTAGATATTAACTGTATGAAGCCTCATGCCATTTCTTATCAGTATATTTTGAGAAATGAGCGAACTACACAACTTATTTTATTACCCATAAGGTTAGCATGTAGAATGAGTATGCAGGTTTGCTGCAACAGGTATGTTAAAACTGGTTAGTTTTAATTCATTATTTAGTATATCTTAACTAGAAGAAGCCATATACCAAGTTTTGTCAAGAAATGTTAAAAAATAAGTAAGATATAGAATTTTTTATTCCCCATAAGGATAACATGCGGAATGATTATGCAGGTTTGCTGCCACAAAAATTGAAATTTCGGGGATTTTTGACTAAAATACATTATATCTCATCTAGATGAAGCCACAAACCAAGTTTAATTAAGATATGTTGAGAAATGAGCGAGATATAGAATTTTACTTATTCCCCATAAGGTTAACATTGGGACAACGTACTGTGTTTACCACTTTCAATATCTCGGTAACCAATGGACATAGAGCAATGATTCAAAATACTAAATTGTTTGGTTTTTTGAGCTGAATTCAATGGTGCTAACTAAAATTGGATTATTTTTATTTTTATATGTGAAAACCCCAAAAAACCCATTTTTGGGGGCGTTTATCCCCCTCTACCCCCCCCTTCCAGTGGTCCGATTGAGCTGGTTTTCGAACTCATCCGAATAATTACTACTTTACACATCTATGCCAAATTTCATTCCGATCGGATTTGATTAATTTCATTTTTTTATGTAAAAACCCCAAAAAAACCCATTTTTGGGGGGGTTATTCCCCCTTTACCCCCCCTTCCGATGGTCCGATCGGGCTGGTTTACGAACTTGTCCAATCGATCACCACTTTACATGTCTGTACCAAGTTTCATTAAGATCGGACCATATTTACGGCCGCTATCGTGCTCACAGACACATATATATATATATATATATATATATATATATATATATATAGATAGATAGATAGATAGATAGATAGATAGATATAAATTCGAACGAATGGTGTTTTTTGCTTCTGGTGGCCCCAAAACGAAAAGTTATCATGGTCTCGGGCTTAGGTCTTACCATGAGACCTACGGTAATAGCTTCTTCCCTATAGGGGAAATTCGCTAAAAGGAAATACCCTCTCAATTTTTTTGTTGATAAAACAGAAAAATAAAATTAGTTTTGTGATTATTACTACTGTATTGAATTAAGCAAAAAAGACTACTTGAAATCATTGATTTTGTTCCATTAACCGAGACACTAAAAGTGGTAAATTCAGTACGTTTTCTCAGTGGTAACTTACGGGAAATTCGAAAATATGTCCAAGAACCAAACATAAATTTAAAACTCCTTTTAAACCTCAGTTACAAACAGCATTGAAACCACATTAGTCATGTTACAAACCATCTTGCTGAGTTTCAGTCCAAAGTTTGGATTGCCGCTGCATGACTGTCGGGTTGGGCAGGAACTTGAGCGAAACTGAGCAACTTTCACGGTATTCCTAATTAACACCTTGAGGTATAATTATGAGTTAGTTACTTACTTCCAAGCAGTAACTCATATCTGGCTTTCTCGATGGTAGCCTTGCGTACGAAAAGAATAGTAGGAGCTAACAAATCAATGTAAGCCTTCAAAGCTTCGTCATTATAATAATTATAATTATAAAAAAATTATGTCGAAAAATGGTAACAAAATCGAATTTTTACAGTGTCACCTCCAGTTTGTTATAAAATAAAATTTAAGCTTTATTAGCATTGCTCACTACTGAAAACTGTTTTCATGTTTGTTTAGCTGCATTATGGTTCACACTATTTGGTTTCGAACATGTAGCTGAATTAAACTCTTTTATTAATCCAGAATGGAATTTTACAAATTTAAAACACATGTATTTTTGTACGTAAAAACCTGTCATTAAATTAATTTATTATTTTGTAGGTTTTTATCAGTTTTCATTTTTAATCAACATATTCACTCATCACTACAAGCACTGAATAATGCAACAGGCTTTCAGTTCCTGATCAGTTTTCTCGATTTTCTCCATTCTTCCTGCCCAAGAGATCAAGCAGATATTTCTCTGGAAATAACTTCTTTATTTGTTTTTTTACTTTCTCCCCCCTATACATAGTATATGGAGAAAGTATTGTTTTCGTCAAAATTTTCAAATTTGAGTTGTTAGTGGGTATATTCGTTTTAGTGCTCCCTGGATCCAAAAAAGTGTTTTTTTGGCGTGGTGTCTGTCTGTCTGTGTGTGTGTGTGTGTGTGTGTGTGTGTGTGTGTGTGTGTGTGTGTGTGTGTGTGTGTGTGTGTGTGTGTGTGTGTGTGTGTGTGTAAACAAAGCTAGAGACGACACCAGTGGTCCGATTTTCATGAAATTTGGCATGTAGGTATAAAGCCGTGGTATCTCCAAGCGTATTTTTCATTTTTTTGAATTTTTTATTTTAAGGGTGACAAAAATCCATATTTCTCCAAAAACGGCTCTAACGATTTTGATAAAAATTTCATGGTTTTTAGTGCTTAAGATGACAAACAAAATGACACCACCCGCATGACTGTAAAAATTCAGGATTAGAAGTTATGGGGGTTTAAGTGTTAAAAATTCATATTTTTCAAATTTCCAAAAATCTGTGACCTCTAAAGAAAGTATACTAGCAACCATTAAATTTGACTTGAAAAACTAAATAATCTAGTATTTTAAATAATTAGTTTACGTCAACTGGTTGCGGAGATAATTGATATTTTAGTTCGGCAGTAAACGCAGTACGTTGTCCAATGTTATTCTTATGGCAAATATTTAAAAACCGATATCTCCGTTATTTACCGACTTTTTTTACTAACCGATTTTGATAACATTTGGTATATATTCGTGTGATAATTAATTGTTAATTTGTTTTATTTCACTAAATAATATGTTTTCTGGTTTTAAATTACTTGAAGGGAGAAAGTATGTGAGTTTCCTGATACCGTTTATTCTCTAAATATTAAATCAGTAACAACTGTACTAGATGAGGATATATAATTTTAATTCACATATTGCTCGTTAATTACATTCCCAGTTCCAGTAAGGAACGGCTGTATAAAGAGACTGTGTTTTAAGCGACTTAAATAAAATATTCATATTCTCTCAATAATATCGTGCTATTGGGAATATTCGGTTAATAAAATTAAATTAGATGCTCAATTTAAAAAAAAAAGCTATAGCCATTATAGATATATGGTTATGCTTATAAAAATCTCTCACAATACATTGTATTAAATGTGGTGTTTTACCTTATGCAAACGATCACTGCTGTATCACTCGACATAAGCGCATAACGTAAATATACTTGGAAAAGTTTACTTGTACTCTATTTCGCTTGCATTTTTACTGGCGGGAACCCTTCAACATAATAATAACATCAAGATAATTGTTATTTTTTATAACGATATTTGTGGACGGGAACTGGAAGGTCAAAAATTACGTCATAAGGTGTACATATAAAAGCTGCGTCATTTTGATGAGACATCCTGAGGGTTTCAAAATTAGTCTGTGAACCTTCAATCTGGGGGTTTTCTCCAAGGGGGACAAACTTGAATGTGACATTTGTATTCTCCATTACATTGGGTGGTTTAAATTCAATATCCAATTAACCTCGACTAGAAAAAGCCATGTGCCAAGTTGATTTTAGCTTTTACATGTTCACGTGATGACGTAACTTTTTACCCCAAAGCTCCCCAGTCTATTAAAATTTTATAAAATTAACATAATTTAATTTTAAATTCCCCAGTATTCGTTTATGGTATAATATTTCGATAACAATTTACCAGGATTTGTTCCTAGTTCGATATTTGCTACAGAATTTGTTATATTATGAACAAGAACGAATATGGGCTTGAAGCATTTCTCATTTTCTAGTACGCTTCAAGGTTGTCAAAAGTGCTTTACAAACAGGGGTCTAGCAGGTATATTGCAGTCATAAGCCTCTACAGAGAGCTGAACAAACTCAGCACTGCCCCTAC